>JASDQU010503014.1:108243-123209 GCA_032191745.1 Picea mariana | reverse complement strand
ATGGGGTTGCAATCGGAAATAACAATGGTCCCGTGTAATAAGATATATTGATGAAAACGTTGGACAACTTGAACAGCTGCCAAGGCCAGTTTCTCCACATGTAGGTATTTGGCTTCGGTGGTTGTGAGACTCTGACTTAAATAGTAAATTACATGTTCGTCGTGCGAATCATCTTCTTGGACTAAAACCATGGCAATGGTAGAGTCTTAAGCAACGAGGTAGAGGAAATTGTCTCGACTATAATCTGGTGGGAAAAGCAGTGGTGTACGGGTTAAGGCAAGTTTCAAAGCTTCGAAAGCTTTGTTGGCAGTATCGTCCCATACAAACTTGTAACCTTTCTTAAACAGTCGAGTAAATCCCGACGTTAACTCGACATAATTTGGAATGAATCGATGCAAAAAGTTTGCCTTCCCTTGCAAACTTTGAAGTTGGCGTAGTGTGGAGGGAGGAGGTAGAGTAAGGATAGCCTCAACCTTCAAGGGGTCTACTCTAATTCCATGAAGTGACACAATAAAACCCAGAAGTTGACTAGAATCCACACAAAAAACACATTTGTGTGGGTTCAAACGTATACGATAGTAACGATAGCGAAGGAAAATGGCTCGGAGATGGGCCGGGTGATCTTGGCGATGCATGGAATGCGCCAGTAGATCATCGAGATACGATTGTACGATGTGCTTGATATCATGGAAAGCATAAGACATGGCGCGCTGAAAAGTCGCACTAGCGTTCTTCAAACCGAAAGGCAGTTTCTAGTAGGCAAAGGTACCCCAAGGACAAATGAAAGCAGTCTTGTGTTGATCCGCAGGCAAGATATTAATCTAATTATAGCCGGAGAAACCGTCCATTAAGGAGAAGATCTCGCTCCTGGCATAATCGTCGACGATCTGGTCAACGAAGAGGGTTGGATAATTGTCCTTAGGACAAGCTTTATTGATATCCCTATAATCTACATATACACAGATCGTGCCTTGTTTCTTATTTACTAGAACTAGATTGGATACCCAATCGGTTAAAGCCACACGATAGATAAAGCCAACATTAAGAAGTTTTTCAACTTCAAGCTTAATAGCAGCGGCTTTACGAGGGTGTACCGGGCGAAGTCTCTGCTGGACGGGTTTAGCATTCGGGTAGGTCTTAATTTCGTGTACAACGATATCAGGAGCAATACCCGACATCTCTTCATAGCTCCAGGTGAAAACGTCACATAATTCTTGAAAAATGGCTTTATAAGTGACAACCTCATCAACGGAACATGAGGCTCTAATGTGAACATTTTTGACTACTCCAAGTTTAATGGATATGCCAAGAGAAACAATGAGTGAAATGTTACTCAGGTTCCCTTCATATAGCACATTGTGTGTTGACTCGGGAACAGAGGAAATGACAACAACGGTTGATGGAGTCGAAATCTGTTGGTAAATCTCTATGGTGTCTTGCTCTAGGAAGAGAATGGAACGATGATGTCCATCGTCCCATGGGGTGTCTTCCATAGAAATGACTGACATGATCATCTCACCGGTAGGAATGATCATGTGAAATGAATCGAGAGATGAATCATAGAGAGAGGGAGTAGAAGGGGTTGCCAATTGAATGGCCTGATAAGCGCATTCAACTGAACTTAAGGGCATTTATTTGCCATAGTGAAGATAATCACCAGGGTCAGGTACTATCCACGGGTCATGAGACCCGGGGGTTTCGCAAACAGAGGTGGAAATCATGTTGATTGAGGTGACAAAAGGAGGTGGAATATCGAGTGGTGGGATTGAGAATGTACCCATCAAATTTGAATCTTTCACAAGACCCATGTTGACATTCTCATACCCAGAAGGTGTCTTCGAGATAAATGGTATGTTGCTAGTACGAGAATCAGAATTAAAAAAGGCCATCTGGTCAACAGTAACAAAATTTTCTTGGTCTGGGAAACTTAACACACAGAAAAGGGTAGACACAATTGCACGCATGGAATCAATCTAGCTACAACCAAGTAAGAGGTTATAATCAAGAGGCGCATCAAAGACCTCGACCTCGACATTGACTGATTTGCCTTCCAACGTAATAGACAACGAGGGAAGTACACCATAGGGTTTAAAACTAGAACAATTAAATGCCTTAAGTGTATTGTGTGATTCAGTGAGGGGAGGAGAGCCAATGGATTTCCAACAAGTAACAGACATAACGCACGTCGAGGCTCCCTCGTCAATAACGATTCTACAAATATTCTTGTTCTCTACAACAACTTGGATTTGAAACGCTAACTGAGGAGGTAGCCTTGGAATGTGATCTTCCAGGTGAAATATTATCAAATTCGTATATGTGGGATCAATTCCACCAATGGCATTTATTAGTGCCTTCCATTGAGCGGGACAACTTTGAAGGACTTCGAGAGCTGACATCACGGAGGGTGCTTGCGCAAGGTCTTCTACAATACTATAGTTTTGAGCAACACACACATGAGGATTAAAGGTAGACTTCCGAACAACGCCCTTTGGAGGAGGGAGGAGAACTGTATCTAAACCCGGTCGTTCGATATGAAGAGGAACATTGGGAGGTGAAGTTGAGGGAGGCAGTTGAACCAATGAAGGTGGAAAATTGTCAAATTTCTCCTTTGAAGCAGAGTAATCTTTGGCTTGAGTTGCGATTGCAACATCATTCTTTTTAGAATGACCAGTACAAATAAGGACATACAAAGTGGTGGAAGGAGAAGGTTGGTTATGAATGACCAATTGGGCTTGCTGTTGAGAAGGGAAAGGTTGTGACAAAACGATAGGTGTGGGAGGCTTCCCAGTCCCTTGAAGGAACTTAGTGACCTTGGCACGTCTTGGACAATCTTTTGTGTAGTGATCGTCATCACAGATAAGGCAAAGGTATCAAGGTTTTTTCTTATCCTTATCATCAATAGGTTGCGTTTTGGGTTTTTCGGATTGCGGATTATTATTATTATCCTCCTTGTTCTTACCCTTTCCTTTTTTAGATTTATTTTTACCGGCAAGGGTAGACTGAACTGAATTAACCTTAGAAGTTTTGAAGGTGGAAGGAGTAGGAGTTGGAGCATGTTGAATATTATAAGCATTAGATTTGGTGTTTCTGTGAGGGGCATGTGTGGATTGAGCGTGAGTATGGAAGGTGCCAATCACACCATCAACAACATGAGAAGCCGTCGGGGTTGTTGAGGTAGGGGTGGTAGAAGGGCAAGGAGCATCAGAGATCAAGTCGTAAAGTGTGCCCATTTGCGAATAAATGAGATCTAGGTACTGAGCATGACTAATTGCCTGCTCTTCAGTGACAACTCCACCAATGGAAACATCACAGGCGATTTTACTGATGAGTGATTTGGTGAACCATTCAGCCAATAACTTATCAGGAAGGTCGATTTTGATCAAACGTCGTCATCTTCTCCACTCATGAATGTGATCGGAAATATGAGTGGCAGAAGATTGCTTAAAGGAACTCAAAATTTCGGTTCCTGTCTCATAATGAATTGGCAATTGGTAATGCATGAGGAAAGCCATGGATAGGGTATTAAAGTTGTTAAAAAAGCCTCGCGGTAACTCGATGTACCATTTTGCTGTTGAACCCATGAGAGTTCGCTGGAAGAGTCGTAACGTAATGGAGTCGTCCATCAATGAGCTGGATGAACACCAAAGGTGAAAAGTCATAACTTGATTGTTTGGGTCTTCTCCCGGTCGACCGTCAAACTTGGGAATGTCGGACGATAATTTGGCCGGTATGATGAACCAATGGGGAGAATGTAAGATAGGATCATTCAAGATCCTAGACAAATCGGGTAAATGCAAAGTGGCTAGAAAAGACAACTGTCTATTCACTTGAGGATACTAGTGACTTTGGGGAGGAAGTCTCGTCAGTATGCGAGTAGGACAGTAAGAAATTTGCATGTAAGTAGATAGTCCTGACATATTTGGTTGGGGAGGGTTTTGAGGCATGTAGCCTGGAGGGTTGGGTTGATTTGGAATGTTTCCTTGGGAAGGAACATTCGACTGGAAGTTTGGACCCCAAGTAGGATTCAGGGAACCTGGATACGGTTGGCCGAGATTGGGAGGTACAAAAGAGTTAACTTGAGGATGTTTCCCCTTAAACAATTGTGGATTTCCTTGGAGAGGAAGAATCCAAGGTTGAGTTTGTAACATAGGTGTAGTTTGCCCATAAACCGGGTTATGGATGCCAACTTGGGGTTGCCCCTCGAATTGAGCTTGGGCCCCAGATTGAGGTTTTACACCAATCTAGGGTTGCCACCCGACCTGAGGTTGTGCCCCAAATTGAGGTTGCCCCCCAACTTGTGGTTGTACCCTAGTCTGAGGTTGTCCTCCAAAAGGAATATGAAAACTAGAAGTGATAGACGGACCAGTGCCCCCATGTGGGTTGGAGCCACTAGGGTCGAGATAATTAGCCCCTCCAAACAAAGGTGGAAAAGAGACATACGACCCTCCAGAGTGATTCTGGGCAGGTGTGGAAACAAATCCAACAACAACATTATACCCAAGAGGAATAAAAAGTCTTTTCCCTCCGGACGGATTCTGGGTAGGGATGGCGATGGAAGTATTCAAAGTGTGATACCGAGGGGGAAGTGACGGGATAGGTCTAGACATAAGTGGTGTTCCAATGGGAGCTTGATTAACCACCACATTCCCGGTAGGAATAATCGTAGCGTGTGGAACCATGGTAGAATGGGCCATCTGGAGAGAAAGATTCGAGCGAGGACCAACTAACTATGTGTCTGTAACGACGGTGATATTGTTGGTTGTACCAGAAAAATGGTCTAAAGGTATCATGTAGGTAACAAACGTTTCAGGCAGTTGTGATATTATAGGTGAATTCAGACTCACCCCTAAGTTGTTGTAAATCTCCCGCATAGTGAGAGATTGGGTTCTAAATGCTTCACTAGAAAGAGGGGGATTCTCTACTCCAGGGCCTGTATGAGGTCCAGTCGGTGCTCCAGAAGTTTAAATAACAAGTTCTCCTGATGAATTCATCCAGAGAATACATCTCTCGTATCCAGTATACGGTAATGGAGTTGGAGGAAGTCGGAAAGCCTCTATAGAATCGGAAATAATTTGAAAATCTTCTAAAGAGTTGGAACTTTCAACTTGTGAGGTTACGTTTTTTTGGACTGCTCTCTACTCAGGAGAGCCCTCCGATGAATTAGGAGGCAAAGGCAGGTAACCTTTCAGATCTTTCGGGGGTAGTCTTTGCATCCTACGTGAACACATACTCCAATATATGGTCTGGCTTTGACCGACCACATACTCCAGTTTCATTATATCTTTTTCAGTTTAAACTTAGATTAATCNACAAAAAAGTAGTTTATTTGCTTTCTTTATCTGCTCTTGTCAAAGTAGTCATCTTCACATAGATTTTCGTGAGTTTAGATTAAAACTCGCAACTTGTATATCATGCACATAAATAAGATAGGTAGATATGTTGTTTAAATATCATCTACAATAGTTAGATATATATAGTGTTTAGTAATTAGTTAGTTATTTCATCTCTTTTATTTCTTTTATTGGTTTCTTCTAGGACTTTTAGATTGGCCAACGGAGCCATTAAACTCGTCTGGGAAAGTCATACCAAACGGCTTGGGTTATTTAGACAACCCCGGACCGGACTCGTTCTTCCAATTGACGGACGATCATTTTCGCCCGTCAATAAATGGCGCTAGAAGGAGGGCCGACTGACAAGCTGGCCTTGTAGGAGCCTTTATTTTAAATGTATTCAATTTCCCCATGGCTCCCCAAATCACTGTGTTGGAACATGCTTTCTACTTCTCATTATCCGATGTTCCCAACGAGACAGTCTCTTGCTTGTCCAAACTCACCTTTAATGGTGGAGGCAATGCATCTGCTAAAGACCACCTTAACAAGTTTTGGTGCAAATGCATCAAACATGACATTTCTGATTTAAGAGTTTTATGCAGATTGTTTGCTTTTACTTTTAGAGGTGGGATTAAACATTGGTTTGAATCCTTTCCAGCATGTCACATTTTTGATTAGTTTCAATTTGTAGATGAATTTCTAGATGCTTTTGAAATTTATGATTACAATCAATTATGTGAAGAATTTCAGACTTCGCTAATCAATGACGATTCATCTTCGGAAGACTTTTCGACAAGAATCTATCATATCCTCTGTAAATTTAATCGCGATGACATGTCATTTGTATTAAATCTCCTCTATGATGCTCGCGTCCCTTCCATCCAGTCATATTCAATCATGAATGAAGAACCAGTTGCAAATCCTATTACTCAACTGCGAGAAGAATTTAGTTCGCAGGATGAGAGGAATCCATCAGAAAATTTTGAACAAGCAAGGGAGGTAGAATCTATTGACCAGGTTCTTATCGACAACCAAACTGGTTTTTCCTCTGAATCGTTATATTTTCAGTCTTCAACCATCGCGGAAGAAGATTCGATTCTTGGTCAAGGTGAATATCATCATTCTTGTAACTCATGCTCTAATCAATAAATATTTAAACTCAGTCATTGAAGAACACTTAAGCGACAAAAATCATCTTAAACATTCTAACATTCCTATGAAATTGATTAGAGAAGAAGATATGCAATTGGAAGGAGAAACCTTAAACCTTCATCCTCAAAATGTACTTTATCCACAGGAAAGACTACACGTTTGTCACGCAAGTTTTGAATTATCTATCATACAAAAGGCAAATCTAGATGATCATATTATGTTGAGGAATTTATCACCAAAACAGAGTGAGAGTTTTAAAGAAAGTGAAGAGAAATGTCTTGAGAATACCATTGTTAAATATCATAGCTCAAGAGATTCTTTTCATGTTCTTATTTCTAATTCCTTTTATTCTTTATATCTTGATCTCTTCTTAGATTCTGGTGGACTTGATACCTTACCTACAACATCCTACTCTTTTCCGCCACAATCATATCCTTTCGATATGCCAAGATTTGATGAAGTTAATTCCAAACATAACATTGATAAAGTCGGATTTGACGCTTGTTCACTTTCATCACTCACATGGGAAAAGGACATGTTGCGAGATGATTTTACATAGTTTATTGTTGAAAAAGACGATGCACTCTATCTTTGGAGATCAAACATTCTACGTTGCATATTCGTTCTTTGATTAGCTCGAATTTTAATGTTTATGCTTCACATTTTGAAATGATCAATCTCATCAAAGGAAGCATTCAAACCAATGATCTAATTGACGTCACGAATCCTCTTATGATGATTTCCCCATTGATATATTCGTTTCATCAAAGTCATTGTTTGCATTCTCATTTTTTTGACAGTATCTTAGGATGGCTTGAATATTCGTATATAAAAAATCTTCATAATAAAGATAATGTTGTGTTTGCTTTGTTTTTACCTAAGTATCTTGGAAGTAGGCGTGACATATTTCTTTTAGATCCTCCATGTGAAGAAATTAATGAACACTTAGAAAATTGTCAGGAGGATGGGGCACTTCAGCCTTGGCTGATGGTTATGTCATTTCCCCATAATCTTGACAAGTTTTACAAAATCACTTGCACTCATCCATGCCATTATGACCCTTATCACGACAAGATTGCACAATGGCTGGAGGATTCATACAACAAGAATATTCAAGGGAATGGTAAGATCATGCTTACTTTGCTTTTAAATNATGAAGGCAAGTGTGATATATTTATGTCATTTTTTGATATATTACCATTCTTGTTAGTAATGTTTGATTTTGTTTCCATTGCAGAATTGGAGTTACTCCGATGGCTACATTGGAAGCATGACTTCACGTAGTATTCTGATTTGTTTAGTAGTTAGGGTAGGTTTAGGAATAGGTTTTCTTTCAGTTTTATTCCTCACTATTTCTCTTTGTAATAATGCAGTCATGAGCGCAAGTGGGTGCACCACGAGAACCATAACATGATGATTGTCAGGGAAGTCCGCATGATCATTTTCTCTCTACTTTTCGTTGAATATTTCTTTTCAAATCCGTAGTATGAAAATTTTAAATGGAAAGTAAAGAGATAAGTAAATCTGAATTGTAAATTCAATTTTGACCCAAGGTACCACGAGTAGGACTGCTTTCAGATCAATCAGGATTTTTCTATTTTCTTTCAGTCTCCCAAGAGATTTTTCGCATGATGTTTTCAGATCCATCTTTGTATATATTTTTTCTGTTTTGATTTATTTTTTGGTTCTTGGTTCTTTTTATTTTGTTTTTTTTCACTGCTTTCTGGTTAAACCGTGCCTATGTCACCTTTTGGTTCAAAAGGAAGAACATAATGATTTATCTTTAAACAACTGTCAAGGACTGTCGTAGCATCAATTGTTGTATTTTCTTAAAAAAAACGTAGACTGGTTAAAGGTGGTTTTTGCTGAAAATTGATTTTTGGTTTCAATTTGCATTTGAGAGCAAACACGACTATCTTTAAAAGCTCTTTACGCTGCCCCTGCTTTTAAGAAAGCAACTCAATGATGCCTTCCTATCCTCGAAAAAATTAGTTTCATCAGTGAACTATTTTTAGACCATGATGAAGGTTAGCAAGAATTAAAAGAATCAGAAAATAACGAATATGCCATAGATTGGAATTTTCAGCATCACCCTGCTCTTCTAGATATCTATAAATTATATCAATAATTTTCTTGAGAGTTGTGGGAAGTGTTTGCAAACCCGCCGGGATACTGAATAGGTCTGCTGGTAGCGAGTAAATGCATGCATGGTGCCAAGACAACTTCGCCGGGCTACTGAACAGGCCCGCTGGCAGCGAAGCGATGTCAGGTTAGAGAAAATTCTCAGGTAAAAATAAAGTATTTTTGATCATAAGCATCCTTTATTTTGATTTGAATTTTCTTAGACAGGATAGAGGCGTCAGAGTGGGTTAATTGACATCCCTGCTGAGGCTATGGATGCCTGCTGGTAGCAGTGGCCCTGTCAACAACATTGGAGCCAATAACTTAGACCGTGTGGCTTTCATTTGTGAAGTCTGTCACCAGATTTCATTTTTTTTAACGAAAGATATCTTAAGCTGGACCACGTAATGATTTTCAAAGATGCTTAAAATTCTTTCAGCTGTTCTTTGATTTGAAATCATTCAAAGATTTCTAACCTGAACTCGTCAGTGATACAGAGATAACTGCTTCTCCCAGTAAGTCGCCATTGTTGGCAGCCCCACATATTTTTGCTATTTTGAATGACAAATAACACCTCCTGTAGCTGCCATCGCCCTATCTTGTAATTGTCACTATTCTAGGGTGATTATTGGGTTGTTAAAAAAGGATGTTTGATTATTCTTCGTTTTACTTTTATCTCTCATTTTCATGATTGATTCATGACTATAAGCATGAATCAAGCAATTGAAACTTGATTTTGCATTTTGATTTTATCCAAGGCTTGGTTTCAAGAGGTCAATGGGCTTACAACTTCCTCATTTTAATATTTTTTATGAGCTTATCATATACCAATGAAATACCTATGTTGAATTTCTATTTGATTATACACTTATCTTTGTTAAAAATACCAAAGTTTGATTAGCATTTGGTTTGCAAAAACATATCTATATCCTAGCCTTTGCAAATCAACTATACCCATTACATGTCATGGGAATTAAACACATCAGAATTGTATCCTGTACATCATTTGTTGGCTGGCATAATGAGTTGACATGCCTCTCACTTCGAATTGAGATCTTGGGTAGTGTGATGTACTGGAACATTCATGACCAGGAGTGTTCAAACCCCATAACCGAGACCTCCATATCTTTATTTTAATCACACAGGCTCTCTGCTTATTTTATTTTCATGGTATCTGCTCAGGCTTACCTCTCCTAACTCTGTCATCTAAACCCACAATTGTTTTGAGTCGCTCTTGTTATAGTCTTGTCAACCCCGTAATTGTCTGCCAGAGACACGTTTTTGTGGGAGCTATTATGAGCAAACGGTTATGAATTAGATCAAACCCTTGAAAACCTAGAGCCCAAATGAGCCCTTTTACCTTCATAGTGGGCAGTTTCCCCAGAAATTGGATCATTCCAGAGATACAGCTCGTCATTTAGAGGTCAAAATCTCAGAATTTCTTTATGGCTAAGGTAAGCGTTTTGGTTTGTTTTGCTCAGATATTCAAGCTTGTTATGGATTTGGCTAGGGTTCAATATTATGTGCCTTTATATATGTTATGATCTTGCATAAAATGATTAATCTTTATCAAAAACAAAAGTTTAACCCACTGCCAAATCTTTTTCGTCTTGGGCTTATCCAAATTGGGGATACTTGGGAAGTTTGCTTGTGTAGAAACGTTTTCACCTCACCAGAGAACACCGTAGATCCACCTCTACATTCCAATATAAAACCCAGTCCCTGTATATCTAACCCTTCTATCAAATACCGGTGTGTTGATCCACAAAAGACCAAGCTATAACAGATCTATTCTCTGCTGCAATTCGAAATCCCTTGGGCAAAAAGGCCACGGTCTGTTTCCATGCATTGGAGGAGATTTTTAGATGTGATAAAGAATAGGACTTTCATGCCCCTACTATTGAGCCAATTTATGATATGGTTCCCAAACCAATTGTCAATAAATAACCACAGGCATAAGGAGAGTAATTCAGATTTAAAATTGACAAACAAGAGGATTAGGTAGGCTGGATAATACTCAACCAATTTCACTATTTTAAATCTCGATTTGTAGGTATCCTCTTGGTCAAATGGCTGAAATAGCAAATAACTGTTATGCTTTTTGATTTGCTTCTGTTTTGAAAATAAAATAGATTAGATTTTATTTCTTTTTAATTTTCATTTTTACTATTTTAACTAGCTATAGAAACCTGTAGCTTATCTTTGTTTTAAAAAATTAGTTTGAATCCAAGACATTTTTAAATAAAAATTAGTAATTAGTTATTAATAATTGTCTAACATTGCTCTCATTTCGTTTTTTCAGGGCAGAATGTATCTGATGTTGAGATAATGGGATGGAGCATGCTGGACTTAGTTGATTTGTTATCTCTTTATGCTTATTTTGTATTTGGATAAAAACTTTCATAGATTTTGGAAGATATAATAGATTATGAGAGTTTTCATGCCTCCTATATTTGTAAAGTTTCAGATATTTTTGAGATCTACTCCTATCTTAGAAGATAGGATGTTTAGTTTACAAAAATCTTTAAATACTACAGATTTTTGTAATGAAGGCATCTTGGCCTGGGGCTGAAGTATGGACAATTAATGCACAGACTTGAATGAAACAAAAATACATATTACAGCTTTAGCTTCTTGTGTATGATGTCATAGTTTAAGTTCCGTTTATCTTAACGTAATAATAGGTGTTGATAGCTTTTGTCTTCATGCTTTATTATGAGTCGGGATAAATCATTTATAAATGTTGTCCATAAGTGATGTTTCATATATTATATAAAGTGATCATCTATTCAACTCAAATGATGAGTTTTATCTTTAATTTTCTGTTGAATGTTTAAATGCAAAGTTCTTACAATAAGATTTATCTCATTGTAATTGCTCGTAAATCATAAGATCACTGCGACTGTTTGTATCATACATTCTGTTATTAAAACTTAGTTTCCAACATATTGTTTCACATTTATTCGGAACAATCTTAAGGTTCGCTGCAAGTTTACTTCTCGGACAAGGTGGCTGGATATTCTCGATTATACAGACGTTGGATGCATTAATAGGTTAGTTCTTTTCTTTTGTCGTTAGTTTGTCTTTGAAACTCTAATATATGGTCTGGCTTTGACCGACCACATACTCTAGTTTCATTATATCTTTTTCAGTTTAAACTTAGATTAATAAAGAAAAAACAAAAAAGTAGTTTATGTGCTTTCTTTATCAGCTTTTGTCAAAGCAATCATCTTCAAATAGATTTTCGTGAGTTTAGATTAAAACTCGCAACTTGTATATCATGCACATAAATAAGATAGGTAGATCTGTTGTTTAAATATCATCTACAATAGTTATATATATACATGTACATATATATATAGTGTTTAGTAATTAGTTAGTTATTTCATCTCTTTTATTTCTTTTATTGGTTTCTTCTAGGAATTTTAGATTGGCCAACGGAGCCATTAAACCTGTCAGGGCAAGTCATACCAAATGACTTGGGTTATTTAGACAACCCCAAACTGGACTCGTTCTTCCAATTGACGGACGATCATTTTCGCCTGTCAACAGGTCGCCAATTTTGTTAATGGATTAATCGGTAAATGCAGACATAAACTGATCTCCCTAGATCCACCTAGATCTAGAACAAAACAAGACATGACATGACACTTTCCCTAATCTCTAATCATTGAATTTACTATCAAACAAGAGATGAGCGACATACCGTTTAAATATCGCTTCCTTGTATCTTTGTTTTCCTCGCTCTACTCTGGTGCTCCTATGATATTGGATTTGCAAGGGAACACAAACCAACCAAAGTGAAAGCAACAATAGTATACTCAACGAAAACTTATGCATGTGATCAAGGAATCATACAATAAAACGAGAATGGTTTTATGGGAAAGAAACATGCCGCTGCATTATATTAAGTAAAAGTGGAAGATACAACCAAAAAGCCTTGATGTTGCAAGGTCCCCTTTCGGTGGCCCTTTGCTCCAACACACACACTTGCTCCAAAATTGCATGAAGAAGATCCACAATGACTTGATGAACCAAAATGAAGCCCTCAAGCATGAACTGAAGTAGAATTCCTCATATAATTCTTTGCCTATTAAACCTTCATTAACCTTAGCCTTTTCCATGAGAAATCCTTGTTTATATAGGGGAAAGAGATATGGTTAAAGAGATTAGGATGATCCCACCAAATCAGTGAAGCGAGTAAGATCCCATCTATTCGAAAGCCACCTCTTCTTCTAAAAGATACCCTTATAGAACTTTTGTGAAGCTCGACCTTTTCTTAGTCTTTTAGCATCGCCACACACTAGCTATAGGACAACCTGTAGAGATGTCACAAACCAGTTTCAGGGCAGAGGGCGGAGATCAAGCATCGCCGCACCTTGCGTATAGTGCAGCCTGCGACGATCTTATTTAATAGGGTTTTTGAGAAGAGAAAGCTAGTCACTTTTCTCATGAAGGAAGGCTCTTTTGGGAACATGAACACATGTTGTAATAAGATCACTGGGGTGACCAAAATAATCTGTAACATCAACACTCCACCCTTCCTTGGTCTGCATCCAGTATTCAATTTGGACCTCCTTCTACCATATTTTCCACCCTTATTGGACACCTCTGAGATTGTTAAACATCTTAAGCCAACAGAGATCAACCCTGACTGCATGGAACAAGCATCCACCGATCAAATTGTGAACACACAGGTTAAGGGCACTCGCCAACAACAGATCCAGATTTATCAGGTTGTCAAAGTAGGGCAACTCCTACACCAAGGAAAGTGGCTCACCCAGGGCCAAATCTAGAAAAAGTTTCCTCACCTGATGGGGGAACTCAACACAATGAAGACCATTACTTCCTAAGTGGGGAAGATTGATCTAGGTGGATATTGGTGGCGACCCACCTATTCCAACTGGCTCCTTGTGTATGTTTTTGTTCAACACGTCTTTTTGTATTGCTTTATAATTGTGAGTTCTACACTTCTTGGGTTGTCTGAAGCCTCACACATTCTCCATGTGGATACAGATGGCCTCTTGCCTAATCCAACTGGCTTATTTTGTATATTTTCATGTCAGCACATCTTGTTGTACTTCCAGGGTTGTTTTGGGGCCCTAAACATTTTTTTTGGCTCACCACAGTCAGACTATAGACAGAGTCAGATTCTGATGAGATAATGTGTATTTCTCTAAAAGACATTTCCAACGGGCTATCACGCACCTAAAACGAAGGTCGTATGCAAAAGTTACGATCCTAGGAAGTTGAGGTACCAAATTACACCAAATTACCCATAGGGCCCATATGACTTTTGGCGTTTCACCTTATTGTGTTAGGTTTTTGGATGTATAGGTTTTTGGCATTCATGAGTAATATGAAAAGGGCCTATGGAGCCTCATTGTAAGGCATTATGCTCAAACAGATGCGTGTAGCAACACATATCTTTTCAGAGATAGCTACCACCATTCGAGCAAGTTTTAGTTCAACAATTTTACAGTTTCAACCTATTTCATTATTTTATAGAAGATATTGTTCACTGGATATTTGTGTTATTCTTCCTATCTCTGTGTTTGTTGTATTCAGTCTGTTAATCAGTTCGTTCCACTCCTAAATTCGAATCACCCTGCAACCTGTATAACCTGCCCACTTTGACACCAATGCTCACTGTTGTGTCAGAGCTAGCTCCCTATGAACTTATGAGTACTTTCCCTCGTTGAAAAGTAACTACAAAAACCATGTCATCCAAAATTGAAATTGAGAGCAAGTTCTTCTTCAAATTTGGTACATATAACACATCTACCACCTCCAGAAAACCTCCTGACTCGAGATGGAACCTGACTGTCCCAGCTACTTCTACACCACACTTGGCATGAGTGTTGTAATGTTCCCAACTTGTCTAGTCTAGGAAACGATGCTAATGTGTGTGTAGGATCAATGGTTTACAACATATAAATGATCATACAAATAATAAATGCGACAAAGAACTCCAACATTTGTATTACGATATCTCTGTGGATTATAAAATGGCCAAATGCGGTTGAATAAACTGACAATACTTGACTAGATCAACAGACAAAGGATCTTAGCCAAAATACAAATAAGAAACTAAAAGATAATACCCAGAATATGGGAGCACTGCGGAATCAATGGATGCGCTGGGAATAAGACAACTCTGACGGTAACTGTTGGAAGTATGGAAAGTTCGCCCTAGGAGCTATACTTCTCGGAATGGCCTGGAAACTATCCCCAATGATGCACCCTGCTCTAGTCCTCAGTACTGGTATCTGTCAGACCCCTCTGCTGATGAATATGGACCCCGAATGGATACCACTGGGGGAATGCGCCCCACTTCTTCTGGAAAAATGTGTTTTAGTGATT
>JASDQU010503014.1:79324-106072 GCA_032191745.1 Picea mariana | reverse complement strand
TGATTGTTGATGGGTTATTTGAAACATTCCGAGAAGACCTCCTGAATGGGAGCTAGTGTTTTCATGCCTACAACAGCTAAATCTTATTAAGTGGAATGCAAGAGTTAGGATTTGATTGAATTTCTTAGATTAGAAGTTAGGTGCCTAATCCTGCATATATAGTGCATGTGCTTCGTAACCCTACGAACCTCGGATTGACAAATTAAATGGTTGGGCAATTACTACAACGGAATTAAACGACAATATTTTCGCTCAACAATGGGTTCAACCCAGTCGCTCACATTCACCAATGTGAGAATGAGTAGAAGAGTAGGATATCAGGATGAAGGGGTATGGCCACACATGTTCCCAAATACTCTGGATGACATCCACATAAGTGGTATAAATTGAAGAACTATGTGGCCACACATTCAAATGGAATGAAATCAAAGAAAATTTCATCAGATATTTTGAATTCATCCCTAAGGAGGCACATTTGCGAGAGGTTGCAAAAGAAATAAAAACATTTCTCAAAAAAACAAATCCCGACGAAATACAAAAGAGAGGCAAAGCCAAAGTCAACATGGGATCGACTTCGACTTGTAACTTTGTGTCGGCACAGAGTCAATAAAATACAACGACTCATCAAATAGACATGGAAACCATAATTTTTACGGGGCAAAGTTTTCAATGGAAGATAAGTCATCCTCGAGTAAAGAATATTGTAAATACAGTTTCTTCGGTGTCTAAATAAGACAAGGAAGATACAGAAAAACCTAACTGCCCCCCAAGTTATAATGAAGTTGTAGAAGGAGAATGACAACTAGATGAATCTAAAGCACCTGAGTGGATGGGTGCATAAATCAAAACTAAGGAGTTCGACATCTCAATATATGGTCGATTGAAAATGGTGAGAATAGGCGACTATTGGTCCAACAAACAAACCACAGAGATAGTCGACCTATTGCAAGAACATCAAGACGTTTTTGCACGTGATTTTAAATACTTGAAAAGACTGGTGCAAGAGATGGGGGGGATGAAAATCGACCTCATACCTGGGGCCAAGACCATCAAAAAGTGACCATTCAAGTTGGCACACAAATATAATCCCATAGTCCAAAAATAAATAGAAGCAATGCTAGCCATTGGTGTCATATATCCTATTGACAAGTCAGAATGGGCCAGTCCAATGTTTGTGCAACCTAAAAAGCACGACCCCAAGAAACTTAGAATATGTGTCAAATTCTAAGGGTTGAACAAGCTTACAATAACTGATCCATTCCTGACACCGTTCACCAATGAAATCATTAATGAAGTCGTGAGACACAAATTCTACTCTTTCATATATGGCTTCTTAGGCTACAACCAAGTACCTATTGACAAAGAAGATTAGAGGAAAGGAACATTTGTTTCCGAGTTCATGTCATTTGCATATAGAGTAATGCCATTCGGACTCAAGAATCCCCTGACAATATTTTCTCAGATATTGGTCAAAGCGTTTCAGGAATACATTTACAAAACAATGGTTGTGTACTTTGATTACTGGACCATTTACAACTCGTTGAAAGATCACATCCAATGGTTACAAATGACATTGTAAATATGCAGACAAATTCACTTATCTCTAAATTTCTAGGTATGTGTTATATTCATTGCAAAATTGATCCCATGTACTATACACTGATATGGGAGCAAGAAAAAAAATTTGGTTCAATTTTGGTGGTTTTTTTGCCTCTGTTGCTTGGTGGTTTTTCGGCACATGGTTTTTGCCGATGGTTTTCAAATTCAGGTTAAGGAATTAGGGTTGTTGACTAATTCGGGTCAATGGATTAGGGGCTTCAATACCGCGAGATTATATATGTATATTGTATTATAAACAATGAAGAAGATGATATATAGAAGATTGGAGGTGCAACTCTAAACATGTTGATGGTTTTTCCAGGTTGGGTTTCTAGGGTAAAATATCTATGTAATGTGTGTGTATGACATTTTATCTTTTCTATTCTTTATTGAGAATTTGTTTGCAGTGAATAATTGTACAAGGTTAAAATCTACATAAATATCAAAAAATGCATCTTTGCCACACCCATAGGTATTTTGCTAGGTCACAGTGTATGTAAAGATGGAATCAAGGTCGACATGGACAAGATCAAAGTTATTCTCGACCTGAAACCACCAATCAATCAGAAGAAAATCAACATCTTCCATGGGCATACTGGATATTACAGAAAATTTATTCGGCATTAATCCGACATAACCTTCACATTCGATGAGTTGTTGAAGAAAGAAGTTGAGTTCGAATGGAGCCAAGAATGCAATGAATCTGTTGAGCTCTTAAAAAAAACTAGTATATTAAGATTTTTAGTCTGGTCCTGAAAATTCCATGTCCACGTTGAAGCATCTAACAACCTTGTTTTCAGCTTAGTCCTAGATTAGCCATACGATGACATGGTCGATCACCCAAATGCATACGCTAGTCGAAAATTGAATAAAGACAAAGGAAATTATTCAATGACAGAGTGGGAGGCTCTAGCCATGATTTTCTCCCTTCAAAGATTTCGATATTACTTACTGGCAAACCCATTCATCTTCTTTATATACCATTAGGCACTTAAGTATTTAGTAAATAAACCGGTCCATCAAGGAAAAATATGTCGATGGCTACTATTGTTTCAAGAGTTTGACTTTGAAGTAGTAAAATGACAAGGAATAAAGAATGTCAGCCCAGGCCCAACCATCTATCCCGACTTGAGACATGGGAAGATCTGAATTAGATAGAAGATGACTTACCAGACGCACATCTATTTCAGGTCGAAGCTGCCCCTAAGGAAATCGAAGAAATATCAAATTTTTTAGAAGAAGGGATGGCTCCTGAAGATCTCCGAGCTAACAAAAGAAAGATCCTAACATTAAAATCAACACCATTCACTCTCATGAATGGATATCTCTATAATCTAGGAATTAATAATATTATGCGAAGATGCGCATTGGAACATGAATAAGAGGATATAATCAATGAAGCATCTGCAGGCCCTGCAGAGGTCATTTCCAAGCGACACGACAGCCATAAAGATCCTTCAAGAGGATATTTGGTGGCCGATATTACACAAGGACTGTCAAGAACAGGTGAACAAGTGTGATAAATGTTAGAGGATGGGTCGACCATTATGGAAAAAATAAATTCCATTACATTCGGTAAATCCCAGTTTACTATTTGATATTTGGGCTATAGACTCCATCGGTGCCTTCCCAAAAAGAGCCAAAATAACTGGGGCGAAATACATTATCACATTCGTCAAATATATAACTAAATGGGCAGAGGCAGAACCCATGGAAAACTGCACAAAGGAAATAACGACCAAATTCATTTATGAAAATACAGTAACCAGATTTGATTGTCCCTTAACATTAATCAACAATCAAGTAACTCATTTTGTTAATAGCACAATTGAAGTATTACTTAAAATTTTTATGATCAACCACAAGAAGACGACTACCTATCATCCATAGGCCAATGGAGCTGTTGATATTTTCAATATAACATTGCATAAAGGATTAACAAAAATATGTGGACTCGACATGGATGATTCAGATGATAAGGTCCTAGTAGTAATGTGGGCTTATAGAACAACATACAAAAGATCGACTGGCCAAACACCATTTTATCTTTTATATGGTCAAGAAGTTGTAATTCCACTACAGTTCTGTGCAAATGCATGGAGGATAACATCCGGCCTTGAATTTGACCATCTTCTCAATACAAGACAATGCTTCTACTAGTTGAACCAATTAGAGGAAGAAAGGATGCTTGCACAACAACATCAAGAGACTCAAAAGAACCAACAAAAATCTTGGCATAATCAACAAATTAAAAATAAAGATATCAATGCAAGAGATTTGGTACAACTATATTACAGTCGGATAAAGGGAAAGCCACGAAAACTAGAAACTGTTTGGTTGGGTCCTTACATGGTCGAGGACATCTAAGCATCATGAGTAGTACAATTAAAGACTTTGCAAGGGAACCACTTTCACAAATTAGTTAATGGGGTCTATCTAAAGAAACACAATACATAGCAGTCTCACATCCTGCTGGTGAAAACTTCTTCAGAGGCACCAACAAGATCCAACTAGGTCGAAAATCCTTCGGGGTGGCTTAGGTCGAAGTTGAGAATAAAAGAAAATATAAATAAAATAAAATAAGCAATAAAAGTAAAGAATTTGAATTAGGTTTAAAATTGTTTACTGATTACAAGCTATATGACCGTCTTGAACCACCAAAATAATTCATGCAATCCTATCACTCTTAAATATGAGAAGAGAAAAGAGCCCTTGGTTATCACTAAAGTCATTTACAGAAGAAAATCATAAACCCAGAGCAATTTCAACACCAAGGAAAGACATGTGCCATATTTTAAACAAATGAACAAGTCAATCCAACGAAAGAGAAGTACTGCATTTAGTTGAACATGAAATATCTCAATCAAGCGAGTGTCAACCCTATAAATCAAGCGAGCAAGATAAATATAAATTAAATGACCGTGGAAATCATAATTCAAGCTAGCACGATCATCTTCAAATAATTCAAAAAAAAGAAATGTCTTCAGAAAGTCAAACATCAATCAAGTCGACAAAAGAAAGTAATTTGACTTGGTCAGACGATTCGACCGGAGATCCTCGATCGAATGAAAGAACCAACCCGACCATATCACACAATCAAATTAAATAACAAAATTCGACTGAGTCGGGCAAACTCCGCGATAAAGGAAAATTGACTTAGTCAAAACAAACGACCACCAGGAGTACATTGACATAATTAATGACTGACGGGACGAGTTCGACTACCACCCTGCTGTCGACGACACTGTCCCTTCACACTTACAAGCATTTATGCCTGAAATTACTATAGACAGTCTCAAATTAATGACATCAGTGGTTGAATTAAAGTCGCCAATCCACCTCCCACCTATAAATATAGAGGAGGCATATGACTTCGTCACATTGTTCACCCCCGAGCAATCGAGCACTCGTAGCATAGAAATCACAACCACACATTCGAATCCATAGATTTATAAACTCAAATCTCAACCCGACCAACAAGAAGACACAACCATGCTAAGAATGAGAGGCCAAGTCGCAGATTCTCTGGTAGAACCAAGAACAAAATCCAAGTTCGACAAATTTGACACAACATAACTAGAAGCTCATATGCAAAACATCTATGTTGCTAGGCTGGAGGAAATTGTTTGGTTGATACATTAGCAAAACCTCATCACATGGGTATTGGAAGCTGGAGCATGGAAGGAAGAAACAAATTTCCTTGAAAAGGTTGGCATCCGACTTTTTCTAGGCGCACCATAGATCGTAGACTTCGATGGATGGAAAGAAGAAGCTGCAAAGTTCTTGGTTAGTCGATACCATAATGGGAACTTATGGCTAGACTTTCCATTCATAATTATTGGGGGAATGATACACCGAGTCACATGAATACCGCATGGGGGTACCCTGGTACCCAAAACCCTAAACTCCAACGATTAGATATAGTTCCTCACGGGAGGAACCTCAACAAAGAACTCAAAGGGATTGCTAATCAATAGGGTAACTAAGCTCAGGGGGAAATGGAATTGTGTGATAGTCTCACTACGCTTTAGAGTCATAGGTCAAGCCTAAGATGTGAAGCTCTCAATGCTTGAACCCACGGCCAAATCCTTCAGTCGAGCGCAAAATTCGACTGGGTTGAGTACATAGCTGCCACAATTAAAAGCAATTGCAGGGGAGTGCCAAGAAAATGGGAAAGATATTAAATTAACATCCTTGCTAATATGGCTTTCCATGGGTCAAATTAGTCCAGTCGGGGAGCCAACATTCACATTAAAACATATTCCAACCATGTACAATTATAAGAGTTTTTCACCAGGAGAATTTGGGCCATCCGACTCTCTGCCGGCTGAGGAAATGTTTAAAATATGGGTCAACAATTTGAAAAATCTATCACACAGGTGGAGAGTTGAACATAAAGTCTGAAGGAAATTACCACCAAGCGCCCACATTTAAATAAGTCTCAACAAAACCACGTTGTGTTGTGGAGTTAGTGGGGGGCCGACACCAATAGAATTAGAGTACCATCTGACAAAGTTGCAAATCTTTCAAGAGCTCGATAGACAGCTGTGATTTGAAGCAAAAATCCCACCAGAGGTGATAAGTGATAAATCAACTATTTTAACAACCTTGATAGATGCAAAGCAGAAGGAAGAAAGCTAAGCGACACTCTACACAATCCCATTTGTTCAAAACCTATACATAGAAGGAGGCACCTCTGTCAAGAAAACACCAGTGAAGAGAAAGCAGTAAAAAAGAGTAGCCAAAGGAAAACAAGTTGATGACATAAAGGCAGCCCCGGAGGACATAGACATTATTTGGAAAGAGAAATTCTATTCAGATACTACTCTAGATTTCAATGACCCTATAATGAGAGAAAACAATGTTTGTCTAAGAAATAAGCTAGTTGAAAAGGTCTGACTAAAATAAAAACAAACCGATAGGACAAAGCAGTTACTAGGAACATTTTGAAGTCAAGTGTAGGGCCACAATTCAAGGAATCAATGGTATCCCTAAATCAGAAGCGTGTTGAAGCAAAGAAAACCAAAACAACCCTGGACAAATAGGTCAATACAAGAAGACAAAAAAAGCAAAGGCTAGAATACCAACAGAAAGAGAGCACGGCTCGAACGATTGCTGCTACGTCACGTCCACTGAATACAAGTAGACCCAACCCCAACAAAAAAAATGTTCCAAAGAGGCAACGATCAAGGGCAAGCATAGTTGACCTCACAAGAGATTTTCCCCCAGTCGACCCCACATCAATGGTTGAACAGAGAACAACAACAAAAGAGGCATTCAAACTTAAAAATAAATCAAGGAAAGGGGGTTGACATGTATCATCTGAAGGAGCCATTTGAGATTCACCTCCTAGTAAAAAAAATGAATAAAGTGCAAGGCACTCGAGGTCAGAAGACATCAAATAAATATTACAAAATGGAGTTGTCAAGAAGCATACCAAAATCGAGTCAACTCGTGCAAACAAGTTGAATCCACTTGACTTGACCAAACAAGAAACTGGGCCAAGCAAAGAAAGTCGGTCGACTTATCCTAACACATCTATAATAGTAGGTATGCAAAATCATACAGAAGGAGAGAGAGACGCACATATTCATGATCCAGAAAAATCCAATGAAGAGACAAAGAAAATCTAGCCAAAGAAACAGGCTGAACCTGAACATTCAATTGCCCATAATGAAGAGAAATAAAAAGAAGACAATAATGTCGACAAAAGGTATCCTAAGAATATAAGTCCTCCACTAGAAAATAGTCCTTTTGGAAGCCCTCAAAAAGGTTAGTTGGAACCCTCAGAGTAGTGTGAGAACAGGGACCAGAATGATGCAACAGGTCAAGGGTATAGCGAAAAGGATGGAAGGAACAATCCTGACACACAACTAGAAGCAGGGAAAAATATTGAAGAGAATCTGGGAATCGACGATGAACTAAATAAAAGGAAACAGTTTGGATAAAGACCAAGAAAATGAGACCATAAAAAATCAAGAACAACAAAATGTTGAAAACACAGCAAGCAAGAAGAAGAATAAGACAATCCCTAGAGAGGACAATACTTAAAAAAAAATTAGTTTCATAGCGTTTAAACTAGTTAGGTGGATAAGACCAACTGCAGAAACAATGTTCGACTCATCAGTAGCATTCAAAAAGAAAATGCTCGATTTATACAATGAAGTCACAAAGGAAGCAACTAACATATGGAAGAGGGCCATGAGAGATGGTATTCAACTCATAGCACATAGAAATAAGGAGAGGCAAATACTGCAAGAATGTGTGTTGCTTGCCAAAGAGAAATTGGGTATACAACAATTGACATAAGGAATATACCCATTGGCAACACTTAAAGTGTTGGTCGAAGTAGTATTCGACACATGCGCCAACAATCAAATGGAAATCTAGCACCTTAAGAGAGCAAACAAAGAAATCAAGCAACTACACAGTCAAACAATCAGGAGCAACTAGGATGTGATGGCCTAGCAAACAACAATGATCCTTCATTCTCAGTATGGAAAATTCAAGGAGCTTGAACAACAACTAGAAGTGGTTACTTCATAGGTAGCTACCCTAAACACAATACTCAATAATTGACCATCTTATTTTGATACCGCTTACAACAAACTTAAAGCTCTAAATACTATAATTGTCGACCTGAGAACAACAAGAGAACTCACCATTGACCCTAAGTCTAAATTGGCCATATCAAATCATGTTGCAAAAGAAAAGGTAGCCGAGACATAATTATTTAAGCAAGAAAGGGAGTGGTTGAGAGAAGCAAACAAATCTCAAGTGGCAATAGATAAAGCCATCAAGCACCTTGACCAAGTTAAAGAGAAAACTCAGGAAGCCAAACAGAAATTTGACCCAGAGTCAATTTTAGTACAGGAAGCCCCCTTGACATATAAATTAGACTTTTTTGGAAAGTTGAAGTTAGTAGGAATGGAGCCACGATATTCAATTGACGAATGACATGTGTTCTCACAATACCTACAACAAACAACCCCAAGCATCTACCAGACAACATTTGAAGGACTGCCACAACAACCTGCAGAATAGTTGGGAGCCACATCATCACACCGAAAAAAAATTTAGTTCTTCAACCCTGCAGTATCAAAGTTGAACTTTCCGACCACTAGCCATCAATCAAGGACTCTGTAGATAGTTGTTGAAGGAACATAAGAATCACATGTGGAAATAAAAACAACACCTTTTCCACCAATTGTAAATCTTCATGAATGGGCAATCCCTGAAGAAACAGATGGGCAGACAAAGAAACCATAGAAAACTCTACGATCAAGTAGTCGACACTTAAAGTAATTTTTGAAGCACAAGTCGACATATCTATATAGTACCCAAAACGTGTCGGTCCAACAAATTGAAGAACTATTTTGAAAAAGTGAAGCTCAGAAATAACATACAGTATCATAGCCAATTTTAAGACTTCAACACCATTCGACATCATAATCCTTCCTCTTCCTCAAAGAATCTATTACTCCTTTCTCATTCTTAAAGATTGTAATTTTCTTTGTATCTCTCTCTCTCTCTATTCTCAAAATGATGTAACCTACTGGTGAAAACCTTGTCGGAGGCACCAATAGATTCTGTCAAATTTTCTTGAAAAGCATTAGCCACACTCTGTCGGGGGGAGATGTTGTCGGGGCTAGTCGGCTCTGCCAACTAGACCCGTTAGTCGACCAACCAAGTTGATTGTAGAAGTTAGATAGAGATAGTTAAGAACTGTAAGCTACAAGTAACTGTATGACATGTCTATATATGTGTGGCTATGTAATAGAGAGAAGAAGGTTGTTTTATCTATATAATAAAGTGCATTTTATGGTTCTCCTATTACTTGTGTATGCTTCCATGTGTCTATATGTGTGCTTATATATGATGTTATAACATATGTTGCTCTGTGTAAGGAACTACTGGTAACATAGAGAAGAAGGTTGTTTTATTTATGTGTGGCTATGTAACAAAGAGAAGAAGGTTGTTTTATTTATATCACATATTTTATTCCACCTTCCTAACCATCTAACTCATCAAAACTAGGGTGATCTTGGAATGCTTCTATTAACTCTTTTCGGGCATAGAAATACAATTCTAAAGAAATACAAGTAATACCTTACCTTTCTTAGGATGCAATAAATAAAATATGATTTTAAGTAAATGTTAACCACCACCACCATCATCACTATCTTCTATCCCTTTACAAATATTATATTTTATTTTTTGTTTATCCCCTTTCATATAGGGCTCATTCTTCATCCAATTAAAGTATTTTCTTTATCCCCCCTTAATTGTATTGCAAATATTTTATTTTATTATTGTTTATTACTTTACTATTAACTCTTCATAATTATTATACAGCCTGAGTGGGCCTAATGGTTAAGAACACTTGTTTCCTCTTAAGAGATCACAGGTTCAAATCCAGGGGGGGTAGGGTATGTATACCTTCGTAGACTTTACCAGTCAAATCGTTGGGCGGAGGGGGGTCCCTTGTCCCACAAACAAGGGGGTCTCATACACCAATATGGTGTGTTGGCTTGGCCATAACCTTAAAAACATATTATTATTATTATTATTATCGTCCATTTATCACTTTAAATACATTTCTTCTTTTAAGTATTTTACAATTAATTTTGTTTTAATTTCAATGACTATTTCCTTTTTGGATTTATTTATTTTTAATAACATTTATTTTTTAGATTTATTTATTTTTAATAACATTTAAATTCTTTGATGATGACCCGGGCCTTAAAATGTACAGTATTAACAAAAAAATATTCCAAGAAATAAAATATAGAAAGTCCAAATAGTTTGACCCGGAATTGATTATTATAATACTTACTTTAGCAAAATCTTCTTAAAGAGAAATGACTGTTGAGTTATCGCGAAAACATGGACGGAGGAAATAACTCCCTAATCACCTCGGAGAGGGGAATGGCTTTTAGGTTGTTATGGATTATTAGGTTTAGAAGAAGTAATTATATTTTATATGTTGTAATAGTTGTATAGAGAGTAGTGAGGTGCTCTATAGTTTAGTATGGGGGAGATGAGATATTGAGGCCTTAGTGTAATGAGATGAATTAAAAACTGGTTTAATTAAAAAATAAAAATAACAATAATGAAAAAATAAAAAATAAAAATAAATAAAATGAAATAATAATAAAAAATTACACTCTAAGAAATTGGATCTTTCTAGGTGCTTGATAGATCCAAGTTTAACATGAATCTACGTTGATGAATCTCATTTGAAAAAACATAAGTGAATATGTAATGATACATTTAAGATATGAATAAATGATAAATATTGGTTTAAAGATTAAATGATAAATACAAGCTTAGGGAATTAGCTTGTAAGGTCTAGTAAATAGGAAAGTGTGAAACAATTCTCAACTTTCTTAAAAATATATTTGAGAAGTATCTTCCATATTACTATTTTTATTAATTATTAGTATTAATTTGTATTTTATTTAAAATTTGAGAAATTTGCTAGTTTTAGTATATATATTTTTAAGTTCACATAACAAGAAAATGTTAATATAGAATAAAAATTATCGAAGATTTATGAAGTGATAAGAGATATGAAGAGACTTTGTCAATTAAGTTTAGTTGGTGTGGCTGTAAGATGGAGTTTTATCTTCTTTGTCTAAATTCTATTCTTGTAAGTGATATGCTAAAAACATTCCCAAGCCTTTTTCGATGAAGGGGGCAGAATTTTGAAATTGGCGGAAGCGGGAAGAATAAACTAGGAGTTGCAGGTTTAATAGAGGACGACCATGTACCTTATAGGTTAATAATAGAGTTTTAGGATGGGTATTGGTTATGTCAGAGACGTAGATGGACCTCCTCAGGATTTTCTGTTTCTTTCATGAGTTACAAGCTTCTACGCGGTTATGGAGGGGGTTTCTTAGCTATTTTGGATTGTGATTAGCACATCTTCTATCTTAATCCATACTTGCCCTTTTTAGTGGTTAGAATATCCACTAATCTACTGCTAACTTCTCCCATGACACATTTGGCGTCATCGAGCTTTAATGCTGCACTAGTTTTCTAGCTGGCAGACCCAGAAGTGACGAGCGTTTTCATCATCTCTTCATTTATTAACCGACTGAACCTTGTTACTATACCTTCCTGATGCGATTTCTCTACTGAAAGTCATCGAATTACTCCCTGAGGTGGTAGGTGCAAAAGACTTGTGGGAACTATTTGTATGGATAGTGAAGTCAGTGCACTCATGGGTGTGACTGACGAGGAGCATTGGGAGAGGGCGTGATTGTTTTCCTCGGTGGACGAGCTATGTAGGAGTAAAGACAACATGTACCCTCTTAATGGGAGAATTAATAACCCATTAACAAACTCAATGAAGTTACCATTTTACCCTACCTCCAGTTCTAAGCATTTCCACCAGCCTTGTAGAGTGCCAGACTCACCAAACTATCGAGATATTTCCTTTCTGCCTTGTGCGTTTCCTGTGGGTTTATCTGTTGAGTGTGGAGACCAGGTAAAGGGATGCTAGGTTGACGGGAACAAGGTTGTGGCTTCAAATATTCCCTATGATGCACAGGCAACAAAGTATTATGGGGGTCACTCAAAGGGAAAGCGAGGAAGCCAAAAGCGCCCGACGCGGGTGTGGAGGCCAAAGCGGACAAAACACATAATGGTAATGGGATTGGACGTCGGTCTTGAAGAGTCATGCAATATAACACTCTTTGTACAGGTGGGGAGGTTGGCTTATTGGTCATACTACAAAATTCCCATTATGGAGTGGATGCACGGTACCTAGGAACCTTTGTTGGGTTATTCCCCTGAATTACTAACCCTGTCGAGAGGGTGGTTCGACTTTGTGTTTAAGAGCCCGGAAGACACTGGGAGCATTTTAGAAAGGTTATGGGACTTTGAGGGTGGGAGTCTGACGTTGAAGAGGTGGCATATCAGATTTGACCCCATGACAGAATGTTTCAGTGATCGCCACCTTTGGGTCCTACTCCCAGATATACCCCTCCAGTTGTGGAATGTCAAAGCCTTGGAGGAGATTGGTAATGTTTTAGGCCATTTTATCAAGGTTTATGAACAATCTCTACAATCATAGGACAAGAGGATGGAAAAGGTTCTGTTGGAGGTGGACATCCATGCAGGTCATTTGGAAACACTTGAAATAGAGTGGAGGGGTCACCTTCTCGTACATAGATCAGACTACTTGGGCATTCCATTTCGCTATAGGTTCTGTGGGCGAACATGACACCTGCGAAAGGATTGTCCAAAAATTTTTGGGGCTTCGGTTTAGGAGGAATCCTTGGAGGATATGCCATTTGATTGTTACACCTCAGGGATGGATGCACGGGAGCTGGCGGATTACCCTGTTGCAAGGGCAACAGATAGTCCAGAACCTCCAAACCCCACCTTTATTGGTAAGCTAAAACACTTATGTCCATCTCTGTATTTTACGTTATCTGTGTGGGAGAGAGACCATTTAGATAGTATTTTCCTCCCAGATATGTCACACACGTTTGTGGCTGATAAGGGTAAGGTTTTGGAGACTGCTCTAGAGACTTCGAACTTGGTTGATCTTCAGAATGTGCCATTACCTGTGACTGTAACCACCCAAGATATGAGCTTAATTGTACTACCTGACCCTTTGACTGTGGAAGACTCTAACATTGTCGCAGGTTATGGAGAACCTGTCTCTAGTGACCACTCTTTGGATAGAATGATATCAACTATGATACCTACCTATAGAGAGGCTTCAAGACCCACCCCGATTCCTACCTACTTGGGGAAGGAAGTTGTGGTTAGAGCTGAATCAAGTGGAGATTACATGGCTCCTTTAGGTGATGCGGAAGTTATAAAGAAATACCTTGTGTGGTCGTGGGGATTGGGGTTTTAATTATCTCCTATCAAAATAAGGAGTACTCAGAAAAAGGCGGGGACCAACATTTCTTTTTTTACAAACCATCTTTCTTCTAACATTGATCAGGGGGTGCTTAGAGGCATGAAAGCCCTTGCAAGGGCTAAATCACGATCCTCCTCTCTCGCAATATCAGAGGGGTAGGAGGACCCCTAAAAGTGGCCTCCTTGCATAGAATTATCACTAAAACAACACCTAACATAATTTTCCTACAAGAGACTCTAGTGGTTGCGAAGAAGGCAAGAAAATTTATGTACACTCTTAGACCTGAATATATGATTTATGTTGTTAGTTCTATGGGGAAGTCAGGTGGCCTCCTGGTGTCTTGGGATCCAATTTTTTTTTATTTAGTGCCTACCCTAAGCTGCGGTGGTATTTTTTTGTCATGTTCCAACTTAGCGGATAAAAGGAAGATTTCCTTTCTAAATGTTCACGACCCTTGTCAAGATCGTAAGATTTTTTGGGAAAAAAGTGGATGGAAGGGGCTTGTTAGCTCATGGTGATTTGATAATGGCATGGGATATGAATTTCACGACAAATTATGAGGATGTTTGGAGTGCTACAGCCTTGGTAAACTCTTTGGCGGTCTTTTTTAAGGATTTTTTTTTTTTTAAATAAGCTAGTGGACCTCTACTGAGGTGGTTCCTACATGGCGTAATGGCAGATCCAGAGTTGATTGAATTTCTAAAAGTCTAGACATAATCTATGTTGCGGAGGATCTTATCATGTCATTGATGAGATATAGATCATGGGTGGAATATCCTTATATTTCTTATCATGCACCAGTTCTACTTCAACTAGGCAATGGGATGCCGATGATTGCACACCCTTTCAAGCTAAACCTAGCTTGGTTGCGCGAATAATCTTTTGCCACTATGGTTCATGAACTATGGAACGATTTCCAGTTAGAACAAGTATTGGAAAATCAGGTTAAGTCCTAGTCTACAGAAAAATATTAGTAGGGAAGCTTACACATATAAAAAATCGGGTTAAGTCCTAGTCTAAAGAAAAATGTTTACAAAATTAGTTAGATTTGGATAAGCTTGAAGAAGAATTAACTGATCACTATAATCATAAGACTTAGGGATTGTATAGCGTTGATTCTGAACAACGTATGATGTTTCTAGAGGTTGAGCAAAACAAACTTCTGTTGGATGAGGAAGAGCGATGGCGACAAAAGAGCAGAGCTATATGGATAAAAAGTGGAGATAAGAATACAAAATTCTTCTATCATTTTGCAAGCTACAAAAGAAATAAAAAGCACATCTGGGAGATAAAAGATGAAGCAGGTCGGATTCATACAAGCCAAGAGGCCTTAAAGGATGAAGCGACACAATTTTTTAAATCTTTCTTTCAGGATGCAAGTCAGAATTTCATTGGGGAATAGATAGCTACAATAAGGTTGTTTCCAAGAATAGTTAGGGAGGAAGAAGTTGTAAATCTTGAAAAGCTCTGTTCCAGTGAGGAAATCCTAGAGGTTATAAAAGTATTTTCAAAGGACAAAAGTCCAGGGCCGGATGTGTGGACTATTGAATTTCTTTTACATTTCTTTGAGTTGGTTGGGCAGGACTTGCTTGATGTTGTGGAAGAAAGAAGACTCAAGGGTGAGGTAATTAGATCGATCAATTCAACTTTCTTAGCATTGATTCCAAAAGTAAACAACCCCAACACTTTTAGTGATTTCCGTCCAATTGGTCTGTGCAATTTATGCTACATGATTATTGCAAAAGTTATAGCTCGGATAATCAGGCCTATACTCTCTCTCTCATTGTCTCAGGAACAACTAATCTTTCTTAAGGGAAGATAGATTTTAGATGCTATTGGCACTGCACAGGAGTGTCTGCATAATATAAAAATAACAAGCCATTATTCTGAAGCTAGATCTAAAAAAGGCCTATGACTGCACAAATTGGGATTTTCTACGGTTAACACTTCTTCAATGTGGTTTTGGACTTCCTACCACAAATTGGATTATGGTTTGTGTATCCTCTACAACTTATGCCATTCTGATTAATGGAGAGGCATCAAAATTCTTCCAGATTAGTAGAGGGCTAAGACAAGGTTGTCCATTGTTGCCTCTCCTTTTCATTCTTGTGATGGAAGGACTTAGTCTTTCTCTAAAAAAAGGACAAGCATATGGAAATTTGACTGGGATAAAGGTTTCTAGATTAATAAATATCCTTCACCTGCTCTTCGTGGATGATGTTCTAATAATGTCAAAAGCTTCAGTCACAGAGTGGGTGGAAATCAATAATATCCTTAAAAAAATTTGTCGTTCTTTGGGTTTGATGATAAATGTACAAAATTCCTCGTTCCTCCATTTTAGAGTTCACCGGGACACTCTAGAAGCCTTAAAAGCTTTATATCATTACAAATTTACTAACCTATCAAAAGGCTTTAGATACTTGTTTTTTTTTTTTAAACTTGATAGTTACAAGGCTGAGGACTGGCAGTGGCTCATTAGAAAGTTTGAGAACTGGATAAGCCACTGGTGCAATCAGTGGCTATCCCTGGGGGGGCGTTATGTGCTGATAAAATAAGTGTTAGAGAGTCAGCCAGTCTATTGGATGGCTTTGGCTCATATGCTGGTTACAGTTCTAAATAGGATCCGCAAACTGGTTTTCTCCTTCCTTTGGTCAGGAAGCAAGCAAAAGCAAAGCTATCATTTATGCATATGGGAGACAATTACAAAGCCAAAAAAATATGGAGGGTGGGGATTGAGAAATATCTTCATTTTCTATAGGGCTTTGGCGACTAATACTCTGTGGAGAGTATTGTTGAAGAAGGACATCCGACATCGGCTGATAAAGGATAAGTACTTACCCCATGGATCTGTGACGAATTGGTTGAGATCAACTTCTTCTGTCACGTCCCAAGGATCCCAAACTTGGAAAAATATTCTTAATACATTACCTCTGGTCTTACATTGGCTGGCCTGGAACCCGGGTTCTGTACACTCCATAATAATTGGGATGGATGTAATTATGGGTATGGGGAAGGACTCCATTTTGTCAAATGAGCTGGTTTATTTACTCAATCAAAAAAATGTGTATCTTCTGTATCAAGCGAGACACACTCTTCCACAGGGCACAATTTGCTCAAACTGGTTAGATAGTTCATATTTGGGGCTGGAAGGCGATTTAGCAACATAATGGGAGATGTAAAGAAGGAATCTGATCAGACCAAGGGTTCAACTCCTTGAAAGACCGGATGAATTAAAGTGGACGGGTGGTGATAATTCAGAGCAACTCACAGTAAAAAATTTGTATAACGCCCTTGCCTCAAAACTTTGGAAATTTAAAATTGGTGGTTGGAGGAAAAAACTATGGAGTTGGGACTGCCCACTTAAGATCAAATTATTCACCTGGCTTGTGGTTGAAAATAAAATTCTTACGGGGAAAAATCTTCAAAAAAGAGGCTGGGCAAGGCCAGGGATCTGCCATCTCTGCAAAGGTAAGAGGGAATCTAGTAAACACCTCTTTCTTAACTGTCCTTTTACTATTTCAGTTTTGGAAAGAGTTAAACTTGCACTAAACCACTCTTTAGGATGCACTGGTTCATCAGTGAAAGAGTGCTTTGAAAATTGGACTAAACATAATTTTACATATCCAACATTGCCAGCCTATATTCGTTGGTTTATTTGGTTTGATCGAAACAAGACTATCTTTGAGTCAGGGACTCCCTCTATTCAGAAGATAGTTTTCCTATCTTTAGGAGCAGTGGGCAATCACAAGAAAAAGGAAAAAGATTATCGTCCTAGAGTTTCAACCTTTGAAATTCCTGAAGATAAAATCATTGGGTGGTTCGATGGGGTAGCACAACATAATGGAGAACAAAGTGGAGCAGGTGGAGTGATAAAGATCAACGAACACATGACTTATAGATGGACTTTAAATTGTGGAAGAGGAACAAATACTAGGGCTGAACTCATGTGAGTTTGGGCCTCTCTAATCCTGGATTCTAGGCTTTCAATTTCAGATTTTCTTGTTCTAGGGGACTAAAAAATAGTCATTGATTGGCTCAATAGGAAAGGAGCATTACAGTTTGTTACTTTAGACTGTTGGAAGGATAGGATTATTGAACTATTCAAGTGTTTCATGAACATATCCTTTACTCATATTTATAGAGAAGAGAATCAAGAGGCGGACAACTTATAAAAACAGGCTCTAAAAAAACATCGAGGGAGCATAGCTTACAATCATTGGGAAGGAGGCCATGAGGGCACTACTCTTTTTTTAAAGCTGTTTTAGTAATCTACAGGGGGAGTCTATATTTTATGTTTCCTAGTTAAAGTTGGATGACCCGTAAGTTCAATATTCAACGATGTATGAAAGACTTATTACTTTTTGGTCATTGTCTTTTTTGGATCCATAGAAGAAGACGATAATATTGTAAGGAATTTAAAAAAATTATGTATAACTATATTTTTGGATTAGTCATAAAAACAAAAAAATCTTTTGATATAATATCTGTTATGAAAACAAATTATATTTTTAATATAAATATAATGTAAAATTTTGTGTGGAAAAAAAGTGATATGCTAAACTTATAATGAGCATATTAATGTAACCATTTTGAACCTTATTGATATGACCTCATACATTGAAGAATTCAGAATTTACCTTGAATATTATTCGAGATAAAAAGAAAAGTCATTGATAAGTTACCTTGTAGATCGAAAATAAAGATAACATAACAAAATGTGTGTGTGAATGAAGTAATTTTATTATATTCATCCATATCGACGTGAATTTAATTGTAACCTAAAAACTCATTTACGAGTTGGATATCTTGGTTACCAATAGAATCTTCTCGATAATGAGATAATGCAATGGCTAAGTTCACTATTAAGAGATGTATCTCTAGGAATTATATGACAATTCTAATTTAGAAATGTTTAGTTTTTAGGTTTTAATTTTGGGATATTATATGAGTATTCTAATTTGAAAAAGCTTAGTTTTAAGGTTTTAATTTTGGGATACTATAACTTCCTATGGAAAGGGTGAAGGGGTATAGTTTTTATGTTTAAGTTAAATGTTAAAAAAGTTGTTAATTAGGGTGAAAGCTATAAATTTTTATAATGTTTATTTTTTTTAAGATCAAGTTTGATGGATTTCATCATTACCAAAAATCTTAAAGTAAAGTTTAATTGGACAATAAAGGAGGCACAAACAAGTATGACCAAGTGGGAAGTGTTTGCAGAAGAGTGGTAAGGCCACTCAATGGGAAGTAGAACACAAACTGGAAAAATGGGGTAGTTTATCTCTAAAAAGAAAGAGATGATGGCTACGCTTCATTCACAAGAAGTTTTACATCACACTTCATTGCATGTTTAAAGGGTCTCCTTCACCTCAATTATATATGAGAGAGAGAGGAGAACAATTCCCATGATGCATGTGGGATAAATTGGACTAAGTTTATAAAATGCCATAGGCATGTAAAATACTATGACTTCCCGAGCGGTCACCCATCCCAATACTACTCTAGCATGAGCGTGCTTAACTGCGAAGTTCTAATTGGATATGGTGCATTAACACTATGTTTTAGGCATGTACATAAGACCATTACATGATGTTTGTAATTAACAAACGAAGATGACATTACATTCCATTCCCCACCAAAAGGGTGAATGCCATGGTTGATCAAAACCACGGGCTCAAAATGGTGATTTAGTGGAAAAGGTGGATGGCCACCGAGATCCATCTGGATCATTCCTTCCCCCTTAGGAAGCAATGGTCCCCATTGCATCAAGTTACCTTGGGAGACGGGGATACTTCTACTAAATCTGAAGTTTGGTGTGCTGCTTGCCTTGCTAAAGAAGCTATCATGCTTAGCTTGTTTGAAGGCTGTCATGAACCTATTGTTGGAGGGGTTGAATCCGTTCAACCAATCTAGCTTCATGATCTACTTGAGTGTGCGAGGACTCTGTCGGTGAAGATGCAACATGAAGAGTATGAAGGGTTTTGTTATAACCTTACTTGACTGGGCAATGTGGAGGCACCCCAGTAGGTGCAACAAGAATATCTTGGTACTTTTCTACAATCTTGTCGATCTGCTTCAGCTGGATAGAAAGGCCTTGGGCTAAGGCTGCAGTGGTTGCAATGTCCTTCTGTTCACCTTCTGATTGGATTGTGAAGAGGCTAAACTTTACAGTATGAGAGATTACTTTTTGGCATTGTTTTGGTGGGACAATAGTTGAAACTACCTATGGTATCCTGTATAGCTGATCCCCCAGAGTAACAATGACACTACGGGGTCGAGACTCATAAATAACATGACTCCTCCACATATATTGCTGGCCTAATAGAACATTACAGACTTCCTGTGGGGCAACATCACATAATACCTCATCCTTGAAGAGATTGATGTCGTAGGACATGCGACACTGTTGACTGACACAAAGATATTGACCCTGGCAAAGCCACCTGATGTTGTATGGCTGCGGGTGTGGTGTTTTTGGCAAATCTAACTACTTGACAACCTCTGCTGAGATGATGTTCTTTTAGCTTCCACTATCAACAATAAAATGCAGTGGGGTCCCCTTCACCCACATTTGTGAATGTAAAAGTCGCCCCCCCTCCTCAAGATCCTCTTATGGTTGGATTGTTGCAGTTGCGACAATAGCAGTGGGTTATGCATCGATGATCTGTCTCCTTTTATTATTGGAAAGAAGGCCATGAGGGCACTACTCTTTTTTTAAATATGTTTTAGTAGTCTACAGTGGGAGTCTATATTTTATGTTTCCTAGTTAAAATTGGATGATTAGTAAGTTCAATATTCAACCATGTATGAAAGACTTATTACTTTTTGGTAATTGCCTTTTTTTGGACCCATAGAAGAAGACAATAATATTGTAAAAAATTTAAAAAAATTATGTGTAACTATATTTTTAAATTATTCCATAAAAACAAAAAAATCTTTTGATATAATATCTATTATGAAAACAAATTATATTTTTACTATAAATATAATGTAAAATTTTATGTAAAATTTTGTGTGGAATAAAAGTGATATGCTAAACTTATAATGAGCATATTAATGTAACCATTTTGAATCTTTAACCTTATTGATATGACCTCATACATTGAAGAATTCAAAATTTACCTTGAATATTATTCGAGATAAAAAGAAAAGTCATTGATAAGTTACCTTGTAGATTGAAAATAAAGATAACATAACAAAATGTGTGTTTGAATGAAGTAATTTTATTATATTCATCCATATCGATGTGAAACTCATTGTAACCTAAAAACTCATTTAAGAGTTGGATATCTTGGTTACCAATAGAATCTTCTCGATAATGAGATAATGCAATGGCTAAGTACACTATTAAGAGTTGTATCTCTAGGAATTATATGGTAATTCTAATTTAGAAACGTTTAATTTTTAGGTTTTAATTTTGGGATATTATATGAGTATTCTAATTTGAAAAAGCTTAGTTTTTAGGTTTTAATTTTGGGATACTAACTTCGTATGGAAAGGGTGAAATGGAAAGGTTGAAGGGGTATAGTTTTTATGTTCAAGTTAAATGTTAAAAAAGTTGTTAATTATGGTGAAAGCTATAAATTTTTATAATGTTTAATTTTTTTAAGATCAAGTTTGATGGATTTCATTATTACCAAACATCTTAAAGTAAAGTTCAATTGGACAATAAAGGAGGCACAAACAAGTATGACCAAGTGGGAAGTGTTTGCACAAGAGTGGTAAGGTCACTCAACGGGAAGTGTTTGCATAAGATTGATAAGGTCACTAAAATGATAGCGGGAAGTGTTTGCATAAGACTGATAAGGTCACTAAAATGAGTGGGAAGGTAGGTAGGAATCTCGTCTTGCCATGTGTGAGATTTGATTATGAGTGGTTTAATATTGTATTTATAAGATTTTGTGCCCTTTAACTCCATCCCTTTCTTGTTAGGGGTTTGTCCCCTTTAATTTCACAAAGGTAAATGTGGGTATTTCCTCTCTCCTTGATCCATATTATTTTGAGAATGACATGAAGGCAAAAATATAATCGAGGTATAACAATGAAATACACAAAAATATAGAGGAGAACACAAAAATACAATGAAACCCAACTTTTATTACTGAATAAGATAGAAAAACACTGTAGAACACAAACTGGAAAAATGGGGTAGCTTATCTCTAAAAAGAAAGAGATGATGGCTACGCTTCATTCACAAGAAGCTTTACATCACATTCCATTGCATGCTTAAAGGGTCTCCTTCACCTCAATTATATATGAGAGAGTGAGAGGAGAATAATTCCCATGATGCATGTGGGATAAATTGGACTAAGTTTATAAAATGCCATAGGCATGTAAAATACTATGACTTCCTGAGCGGTCACCCATCCCAGTACTACTCTAGCATGAGCGTGTTTAACTGCGAAGTTCTAATTGGATATGGTGCATTAACACTATGTTTTAGGCATGTACATACGACCATTACATGATGTCTGTAATTAACAAATGAAGATGACATTACAGTCCATTCCCCACCAAAAGGGTGAATGCGATGGTTGATCAAAACCACAAGCTCAAAATGGTGATTTAGTGAAAAAGGTGGATGGCCACCGAGATCCATCTGGATCATTCCTCCCCCCTTAGGAAGCAATGGTCCCCATTGCATCAAGTTACCTTGGGAGATGGGGATACTTCTACTAAATCTGAAGTTTGGTGTGCTGCTTGCCTTGCTGAAGAAGCTATCATGCTTAGCTTGTTTGAAGGTTGTCATGAACCTATTGTTGGAGGGGTTGAATCCGTTCAACCAATCTAGCTTCATGATCTACCTGAGTGTGCGAGGACTCTGTCGGTGAAGACACAACATGAAGAGTATGAAGGGTTTTGTGATAACCTTGCTTGACTGGGCAGTGTGGAGGCACCCCCGTAGGTGCAACAAGAATATCTTGGTACTTTTCTACAATCTTGTCGATCTGCTTATGCTGGATAGAAAGGTCTTGGGCTAAGGCTGTAGTGGTTGCAATGTCCTTCTGTTCACCTTCTGATTGGATTTTGAAGAGGCTAAACTTTGCAGTATGAGAGATTACTTTTTGGCATTGTTTTGGTGGGACAATAGTTGAAACTACCTATGGTATCCTGTATAGCTGACCCCCCAGAGTAACAATGACGCTACGGGGTCAAGACTCATAAATAACATGACTCCTCCACATATATTGCTGGCCTAATAGAACATCACAGACTTCCTGTGGGGCAACATCACATAATACCTCATCCTTGAAGAGATTGATGTCATAGGACATGCGACACTGCTGATTGACACAAAGATATTGACCCTTGTGAAGCCACCCGATGTTGTATGGCTGTGGGTGTGGTGTTTTTGGCAAATCCAACTGCTTGACAACCTCTGCTGAGATGATGTTATTTTGGCTTCCGCTATCAACAATAAAATGCAGTGGGGTCCCCTTCAACCACATCTGTGAATGGAAGAGTCGCTCCCCCTCCTCAAGATCCTCTTCTGGTTGGATTGTTGCAGTTGTGACAATAGCAGTGGGTTATGCATCGATGACATGTCTCCTTTTATTATTTTCTGAATCATGGTCCAAGTCGAGGTTCAACTCTTTGTCTTTGAGCTCAACCACCAATGACTGTATTTAGCGACATTCATCAATGCTGTGCCAAGGTCTATTGTGGAACTCACACCACTTTCTGGCGTCTTTCTTAGACTTCATGTTACCCTTCTTTTCCTGCATCTAGGGCTGGCTCTCTTGAGGTTGGCCTTCCTTTCTCTATCCATGCTTCTCCCACTTACTTTGCTGCTTGAATTTCTGCTCAATTTTGACTGCATATCGATAAGCAACTCCCAATGAGGAGATGTCAAAGAAATCCATCTATGTTTGGATGTAACTGTGTAAACCATTGCGGTACTTCAAAACCAGCTGCTGCTTAGAGTCTTTGAAACCCAACTTTGAGCATGAGGTATGAAATATGTTGGTGTACTCTGCCACCGTCTGGTCTCTTTTCTGACGCGAAGTTGTCCATCTCATGTATTAGTCATCTTAGTTTCCGATAGGGTAGAACTCCTCCTTAGGGAATCTACAAAGGTTTCCCAAGTGGTTTCTCTCCCAAATAGTGTATATTCATCCGTGGTGTACCTCTCCCAGTAATCTTCCCACCAAGATCTGACATGGGGAAGGGATTTAAGGAGCGCGAAGGTGATCTTTTCACTGTTGGAAATTTTTTGGACAGAGTAATAACCTTCTAGCAGATTCAACCATTTTTCTAGATCATCTGCATCTATTTGGCCTTCAAATAAAGGGATATCAAAATTGACTTGTACCTTGAAGGGCGTCACACTTGCAAAATTGTTGTTTGTCAAAGATGCCTCAGTTGTCACCATCAGTAGTCTTCGAAGGTTCTGAGCAAATTTGTCCATCATCTTGTTCCTTTGTCGCATGAGTACTTCCTCGAGCAACGTCTTGAAAGGATCTCCTACTTTATCATCTCTCTTTTCTTCCGCCATGGGAGGTCGCTTGGGCTAGCGAGAGTGGTTGTCCTCAAGAGAAACTAGCTCAAGACCCAAATCTCTATACCCTGACCTCTTCAAGGACCTTCTATGAGAAATGACAAGGAGCAGACTGCTCTAATACCATTGATCTAGATTATTTTGAGAATGACACGAAGGCAGAAATATAACCGAGATATAACAATGAAATACACAAAAATATAGAAGAGAACACCGAAATACAATGAAACCCAACTTATATTACTGAATAAGATAGAAAAACACTGTAGAACACAAATTGGAAAAATGGGGTAGCTTATCTCTAAAAAGAAAGAGATGTTGGGTACGCTTTATTTACACTCCATTGCATGCTTAAAGGGCCACCTTCACCTCAATTATATATGAGAGAGTGAGAGGAGAATAATTCCCATGATGCATGTGGGATAAATTGGACTAAGTTTATAAAATGCCATAGACATGTAAAATACTAGGACTTCCTAGGCGATCACCCATCCCAGTACTACTCTAGTACGAGCACGCTTAATTACGAAGATCTAATGGGATTTGCTGCATTAACGCTATGTTGTAGGCATGTACATAAGACCATTACATGATGTCTATAATTAACAAATGAAGATGACATTACATTCCATTCCCCACCAAAAGGGTGAATGTCATGGTTTATCAAAACCACAGGCTCAAAATGGTGATTCAGTGGAAAAGGTGGATGACCACTGAGATCCATCTGGATCACCCCTAGTGTTCATTCTCCTCCTCTATTATAGGTACAAAGAAGTGAACATTTCTCCACACTTGTTAGGCTCAGTGTACCTATCCCCCCTCGAACCTACCCTCACTTATTCCATGGCCTTTCTCCATTCCTACATATTAATGCAAGTATAGGTTGTTAGTAAAGATTAAGGTTGGTGACCCTTTGAAAAGGTCATAATTGTCTCCACATAGATAAGGAGGTGTGAACGTAGTTTTGTTGCAATGTTAGTCCATGTTCAAGTTAAACCCACCATTAAGTGAAGGGGGTGTTCAACTGATCCCACTTTCAAGCTAGCCAGACTAGAATGCAAGTAAGAGAGCTCAAAATTTGGGGTCAAGGCACTATCCAGGTCATGTCATATAGAACAAAAATGCAATGATAAGTTGATTAAGACCTAGTTTGTTTGGTACATGCCTGTAAATGAATATAGAAAGTTAGTGGGGACTGTGGGTATTTCCATAAAATGATGGGTCCACCTTGTGAGTCAAGGTGGTGTGAATCCCACATAGTTCCCATATATATCTAAGTGAAAGGTAAAGCAGGAAAAGGAGGTGGGTGACTCTCTTTGGTGTTAGCCTTTTGAATTGGAGAAGGAGGAATACCCAACCACTTACACTTAGGGTTGGGTGGCTTGCCTATTTTGGAATCAGTGAAGGAGGTTGAGGTAAAAAAACATTGTGGACTTGTAACTATTATCTCAAGAAATGGGGGGTTATCCATGCCGATATAATAAGGCCAAACTTTTAATGTTAAATTTTAAGTTAATCAAAATATAAAACAGGTCAATATAGATGTTAAAATTTAAGTTGACCAAATAAAATATGAATCAAAGTAAATGTTACAATTTACTCAAATTAAAATAAAATAAAAGTTAAGAAGTCAACAATAAGAAATAAGTATAAACACAAACACAATTCCAAAGAGAATAATGGGATGCCAAGACCATGTCAAATGTGGTTGGATGGATGAGACAATGATGATGAGATGACAACAATGTGACGATGGATTGAGACAATGATTGCAAGATGATGACAACGATGAGATAATGATAACAAGCACACAATGACAATGAAATGATAATGATGAAATTACATTACACAATGCACTTCTTCCTTTTTATTATTGGTTGTTAAGTGAACCAAAAAGGAAAGATTCAAAGAGAAAATTTGTGTATGATGATATAAGTCATAATAACTCTTGTATGGGAGAGAAATGAGATAAATCTTTCCCAATGAAATTTGAATACCCTTAAAGACTAATGCTTTTTCTAATTTAACAAATGCCTAACTTTCTAATGATCAATCACTAGATTCCACTATGCTTCTCTAGTTATGTTGGATCGTCTATTGACCAGTCTTTACAATCCTTTAAGCCAAAAAGTTGTCACACTAAAACTTTCCCTAAGAAGGATTCATATGGGGATTTCCCAAAAATAATGGTCTAGCTAAATTAATTCAACCAACAAATTGATATGAACGAAAGCTAAGAGAAATGGCTTTGGGACACAAAAGTGGAAATTAAAAACTAAGTATGGATTAGATTCCAATAAAATATGAAAAACTAGAATTATTATTTATTACTAAACTCTTCTTTCCTGACATTTACTAATCCTAGTTTCCTCAAGACACTTTCTAAATCCATCATGATTAATCCACTCAAAGATCTATTTTCCCTGGAATTGTTTTGAATCTTCTTCTCTTAATTTTCTCAAGCTTCTTTTCTCCCACCACTTTCTGAATCCTTCAATATAGCCTATGCAAAATCCATATAAATTTTGTAGATTTCTCCAATGGAAGTTATGGGAATATGGTGGCTAGTAACTGTTGATTAAGGTTGGTTGTCATTGATGTCAACCCTTGAAGAAAGACCCATAGCACAAAGGTTTGGGTAATGGATCTAATAGTGTTTGATGTAAATATGACTCATTACTGTTTTTTCATGGTTGATAAGAAGTAAATATGGATGAACTCCAAAGTGGTCCCCTTATGGTGAAAGCCCTCACGGGAAGACGCTTTGTGGAGT
>JASDQU010503014.1:56012-77572 GCA_032191745.1 Picea mariana | reverse complement strand
CGTGGTTTTCTCCCGATTTGGGTTTCCACGTAAAGCACTGGTGTACTGTGCATGTGTGTGATTGTTTATTTATTACTGCTCATTATTGGATAATAATTCTACATTGATATAACATTTGAAGAAAAAGGATTATAATTACGTTATTATTGATTCACCCCCCCTCTCAATAATCCAACAGTAACTAATTGTGGCATCAATGACTATCAAAATTGAATTCTCCTCAAAACTATTTCTTAAGGTGATGATCAAATTTTCCTAATCAATCCTCACCCTTCTTTCCCATTTGCCCCTTTTAGCAATGATCCTCTTATCCAATCGAGTCCATCGCTTCATATTTTCATATATACCATTTTTTTATTATTTAAAATTGAATTAAAAAATTCATATGTTTTTACTTAAACTCCATAAATATCCTTGTTATAAACTCTAACCATTTAACAATATTAATCATCCAGTTTATATAAAACCAGCTAATTAAAATAATTTTTCTATAACCAACTCAAAATATATTATACAACCAATCATTACAAATTTCTCGATCTTACTTGCACATTAACATTATTTATTTTCCCTAAAATTACATGTAACAATTCTCTCTATACTTTAACACACCCTTAATAACCACAAACACTTAGGGCCTAAATTGAGCTTATCTCTATACTTTAACACACCCTTAATAACCACAATACACTTAGGGCCTAAATTGAGCTTAGCAAAAATACACAAATGTACATATGCATACACAATATCATATATAACTAAATCATAAATATCAATTTATTAACAATACAATATAAATTACCCATTTACATTGAAAACCCCAAGATTAGTATATGTGTCTACATTTTAGTGATCACATGTATATTTTTTTAAAAACAATACACACGTCAACATTTCGTTTATTAAAATCATAATCATTTCACACATAATAGCTTGTACTTCATTTTTAAAAATCCAAAATGGTCTTATACACATTAGCATGTGTAGGTAAATCTTTTCCAAATAGGAAATTTGACATGGTATCTTTGATGCTCAAAAGTTCGGGAAAGGGACAAAATCTTTTGAATGTTGGGTGAGGACAAAAACGAATGTTGACATTTGGGGTGAATTTATGATATGGATCCAAGGTGATGAATGAAATAGCCAAAACAACCTTGCATGAGGAGCAAGAACACATACAACTTTATCCATTAAAGTAGGGTTAGGATGTAATGTGTAGCCTAGTTGTAAATCAACACATTATTGTTGCACATATGTAGATGTGAAGCTAAAAAATAATTGAAATTCAAAATAATAAAAGAGCTTGGTGCTTACACATTTAAAATTGTGGATTGTTTCTACTTATATGGATTTTGGGGAAGACTTCTTCAAACTAGAAATAGAAAGATGTAAATGTGAAGTAAAACTATAATAACATAGAGTTGGGTACTTGAATTGTACCTAGTTATGTGAAGTAAAACCATAATAACATAGAGTTGGGTATTTGAATTGTATATAGAGTTGGGTACTTGAATTGTATCTAGTTATGTGAAGTAAAACCATAATAACATAGAGTTGGGTATTTGAATTGTACCTAGTTATGTGGATTTTTGGTAGAAGACTTTTTTCACGTTATTTTTTTATTGATTGATATTATAATTATTATAAGAGAGGATGGAATTTTTATTTATATAAACAAACAAGTGTTGTATAGCAACATAGTCTTTGTCGAGGCAAGTTTGAAAATAGAAAATACCACTGCCTTCAAAGTGAGATTTGTATGATTTCAATTTGCATTTAAGCTTCACACATAATCTTCATCTGTGTCATATTTATCTTTATTTTACATGTGAGATGCGTTGTAATGCCACAATTCGTCGTTTTCAATGCCACTTAGCAACTTTTAATTGCTTCATCACGAGTCGTCGTTTTCAACACTGCTTAGCAACTTCTAATTACTTCATCAACAAGATGGCATATAGAACCATCTGCTTACTTGATATTGATGCAATGACATTATGGTATTGAATAATAAATTATATGGTCGAGTCCCATTATTTATTGTTTTGATCTGAGTTGGACCAAAAATATTCTTTCAATTCAATGAATCCGTTGATCAAAATACAACTCTAAAAATTTAAATCAATTCAGAAATCATTAAATATAATTTTCAATCTATACAATTGTAATTTTATTTAGTTTGTCCCGATGAGATAAAAATTCTATTAAAAAACCAAAAAGATGGAGCAATATATTTCATGATTGCAAAGGTGCTTTCCAAACTAGTCATCTAGACTAACAGAATCAGACATTTTAACAAGTAAAGACGACGATGTGTACACTTTGTTTTTAGTTTTCAGCAAGTTTTTTTAACAATTTCAGCAGTATTGTTGGAGTTATAACTTTTTGTCATCTAAATTGTAATATGGAATTTGTTTTAATGACATATCCGTATAATTCTATCCAATAACCAATTGGAAAACAATATTAATATGTATTTCTCGATTTTATTAATTTATTGATTAAAGCTAAAAATTGGAAATGTCCCTCTTGATCCCATCATAATAATATTCTTTGATGCTGTATCATCTAGCACAACCACATTCAAAACTTATATTTCATCATACAATTAAAAGTCTTAATTTATTTATAAACAATCACTTACATTGTATTATAACTTTGTTTAAAATTTTGATTAAAAAACATATTTTATAATAATAAGTTTACATAAAATATAATAATTATAAAAATAAACATAGAAAAAAATATTAATAATTTATACCAACGGCTTCATACATTTCTCACAATTTTCTCATTTTAATATAATTTTACAGTATCATTTTACTAAAAAAATTTACATCCAATAAAATAATCGAATATTCACATAAAAGATATCATGATCCTTGTAATGGATTTATTCACATAAAAGATATCATGATCCTTGTAATGGATTTTTGTTAGCAAAATATTCACATTAATATTAATAAATAATTTCCATGCAATCAAATAAACGAATGTCAACATAAAATATATCATGATCCTTGGAATGGATTTTTGTTAGCGAAATATTCACATTAATATTATTAAAGAGATCCCCGACGAACCTATTGCGAAAGAAAAACTTTATCCAACAAAGCAAGAACTAAATTGTATTACCATGAGACTAAATTGTATTACCATGAGAACACAAGGAACTCTTGTATTATTAATGTCAAGAAAACGAGATAAAAATATGAGTTCCCAAATAAAATAATTAATTTCGGGTGACCTGCATGGCTGAAAATCAACAAATTCTTGCAAATCTGACATAGAAATTCAAGATTTTACCAACAAATACTTAGCTTACAAATGTTCAAAAATGGAGAAATGTATGCAACCTCTAAAAGATAGAGCCTTTAGGCAAAAAAAAAAACAAGAAATATCAATATTGAAGGCATACATTATCGTACATCACAAAATCCCTATACAACAAAGAAATATGTCCAAAATGTCAATCTATTAAGGTTCAAACCCAAAAACATAGTAGCTTTGAACTTCCAATGGAGAGCATCTCTTTTGTTTATGCATGAATGCATTTTACCACAACAATCAGTATCCTCATGCGCAACCACAAAATTGATGCCCTCCATCAACGACTGTTGAAGCAACTATGATCCACCAAACAACTCTTACCACAACCAAGATGCCCTACATATTACATTTAGTAAAGATATAAGCATTTGATATTTTGAGGCATGGGTCCCACTTTCATTCAATGCATGAAGGTGAGATATATAGTCGAAAGATGATACCAAGCTAGATGGATAATTCACATGGCACAAATGTTAACCATGCAAGTGCCAAGCTAGATGGATAATCGCATGGAAACCATGCCAAGCCAGATGGATAACCATGCAAGTGCTTCAACGCATGTGCATATCCTCCAAGTTCAGTCATTCAAATTGATAAGAACCGAGTCGAGACATTTAGATCAGCGTGACCATGACATCCTCAGTTGTAACACTCCGAAATAATTCTTCCATTTCCACCCAGATTTTATAGAATTTGCCATCCCTGCTTTTTGTCGAACTGCCATTTTTAGCATTACAAAGACCCCCTTCCTGTCCTCTTCCTTCAATATTCTTGTGCTTGTGCCTGGCTTCATGTATTTGAGCACATATCAGCCCCAGACTGATCAGTTTGTTCCCATCTAGTTGGGAGCACCGATAATCGTTGCCTTCCTTTACAGTTATGCCCTCCGGGGGTGGTGCCTCAATTAGGTGTGGTTTTAGGCTGGTTTGGGATTTTCAGGATTTGCTGTATTAGTTTGAACAGCGAGCTATGGCGAATGTAGACGAGCCTCCGTAGGACACCAGCCGGGGGTGTAGAACAAATGGTAGGTTGCATGGAAGGAGGACACGAAAAGTCCCAACCGAAGTCTCGTTCCCCCAATTCATACATAGTTAAGGTGACCCTATAACTACACACCTTTCTCTGTAAGGCCATTGATTCTTCATTTTAGCCAGAATAAAAACCATCGAAACAAGATCCCAAGAACTAGAGTCCAATGTCTTCTCATGCCTTTTTACTATATATAAATAATAGGCCCTTTCTGATGCTTTTGACGAAACAATATTTGTCTCACCTCTTGCAAGTAGTGGTGCCTGCTCAGAACAAATACCTGTACATTTGGGGACAACTCCTTTAGAACCTGTACCAGTCTTTGTTATACTAAGGCCAATATAGACATCTATACTTAGTATTTTTTATGAGCCTCGTCAAGTAGCTCCTGTGACGCTGGTGCTTTCACTAGCCGAGAGTTTATAATCTGACGCACAATGACCCAACAACCGACCGAGGATGCCCTTTTCTTAAGATTTTTGACACCTTGAGAAAGCTACGCTATAAGGAGCTCCTTGCCTTGGACGCAGTCGACCCCACCTCTCCCAAGTAGTGGGGCCGACTACGTCCAAGACGAGGAGTTCCTTATGACCGACTCATAATAGATACATACACTTGGGTGGCCGCTATAGAGTTATCTGTACTACAATCATTCAATACTTATAAATACCTTCAGGATAATCGCTTCTGTACATATTGGGTAGCTGCATGTGGGTTTCTTGTACTACATTCGTTAGCAATTAAAATAATTCGTGCATGTATCATACTAGGTGTTATCCTACCGCAGGGAGGTATCATGCTGCTTGTCTTGCCGCACGAAGTGAGGTATCAATACTGAGTTGTCGTTGAAAGACGCAGGCTGAAACAAATCTATACAGAAGAATAAGGATTGTAGGATTGAGAATCTGAGAAGATGCAGCATGTACAAGTATTTACAGATGGTGAGTAGAAAATTAGTAGATGCAACAACCATGATGAATGGAAATGTTTTGTTGAGATTCAGCAAGAAGATCCTAGTGAAAATTATGCACCTACACTAGGATGGAGCCTCGGGCTATTTTTAGGTGGAAGTCTATTTTTAGATGATGAGCAAATNTGTGGGTTGTAAAGTAGTTTAACTCAGTTAAGTGAGTTAAGCTCAGTTGTACTAGTTGTAGCTGAATTTACACTAGTGAGAGATCAATGAATTAATTATTAATTAATTCGGAATCAGTGATCTCACATGCAACTGAAGATTTACCACTGTTAACTACATGCATGTCAGATCCAGTGGAGACCGAGTTGAGATAATAGGTGAAAGGGACAGTTTGACTATCAGTTGTGACATTAGTGAGTGCACTCATGCAACCACACACAGAGTGGATGTGCCCATGAGGATTGCACAGACTAGGCAAGAGGGATTCATTCATTGCAGGGATTTCCATCAGCAGGGATTGCGCAGAGGAGGCAGGCTGTCTGGAAGCAGTAAATTGGCACATGAATTTGTCAATTTTTGTATGACAGTGTGAGACGATTGTAGGTTGTACCGAGAGCTCTTGGATTAGAGTTTTTTATGAGATTGTTTCATGATCCATGATATATACATAATATATGATAGTGGGGTTTTTATCTTTATGCTTTCCTGGTAAAACATCTGTGTTATGTGTGATTGATCTCTCTTCTTGATATTGCAATTGGTGATCATGTTTTAAATTCTGCAAGAATTTTAGTAGAAGCGATTCTGTATTTAACAGTGGCATATAATTGTTAGATCAGGAGAATCCAGGCAATACACAATTTGTATTAAAATTTCTACATGGTATTAGAGCACAAAAGATATCAGAAGCTGAGTTTGTGATTGGATAGAATTCGAATTTGCAGAAAGACTTTCTTGGTGCTACAGTTGATTCAAGATCAGAATGGATTTCAATGGCTTGAGGTTAGAGTATGCACTCGAGGGAAGCTCGAACTACATTTCTTGGAAGGACAGGATGGAGGCAGTACTCGAAGACAATGGCTTGAAGGAATTCATTGACAAAGATGTTCCTAAGCTAGATGTTGCAGATGTTGCAAATCTCGATGCATGGCAAAAGAAAGTGGCAAAGGTGAGGAGGATCCCGTTGGAGGGAGTACAAGACCACATTGTCTCAAGCCTCCATGGGAAAGTCACACCATATGTAATGTGGAAGACTTTGACAGATCTATTCCAAAATAACAACGACCATAGGAAATTGGCGCTCAAAGATAAACTCATTAAGATCAAGATGGAGAAGGGCGAATCCATTCCAAAATGTCTCACGAAGTTTGTCCAATGTCAGGATGAGCTAGGGAGTGTGGGAATAATAGTCGCTGATGATGATTTAGTGAGCTTGGCTCTCCTAGGACTTCCTAAAAATTGGCACAGTTATCAAATCTCTGTCAATGGAAGGGAAAAATTGCTAGATTGGGAACGACTATGGTCGGATTTGGTGCAAGAGGAGTTCAGGCGGAACACCAGAGATGGATCTTCATCAAAGCATGATGATGAAGAGGATTGTGCTTTGGATTCCAAGGCAAGGAAAGGGAAGGGGAAGAAATTCCATTCAAAATCCGAGTCTAAAAGCAAGAAGATGGATTTGTCCAAAGTGAAGTGTTTTCACTGTCATGAACATGGGAATCTCACTACTAACTCTCTGCAGAAGAAGACGAAAAAGAAGGTTGCTGGCGCTGCAACTGGTGAGACCATTGCCTCGCAATTTGAACTTGACTTATCCTTGATCGCATGCATGACATCAAGTGCATTGGGATTAGTGTGGTATTTGGATAATGGTGCTTCCTTCCACATGACAGAAGATAAGGAGCTTTTCAGTGACTTGGAGGAGAGAGCTCTTAAAATGCATATAGAGATGGGTGACGATGGACGATACAGTGTGTCTAGAATTGGTACCATTACCTTTCAGAGGGAGTCAGGTAAACCATTTCAATTGAAAGATGTTATGCATGTTCCAGGTTTGAAGAAAAACTTGGTCTCAGTCGTAATGTTGGAGGACAAAGATACGACATTGTTTTCAACGATGGAAAATATTTCCTGTGACATAAAACAACGGGTCAAGTTAAGAAGATAGGGATTCAAGTTAAGAATATCTACAAGTTGGAGGTAGATGGCTGCGCTACCATGATGGGCAAGGCAGAAAAAGTGGTGAGCCGGGATGAGGGTGAATTATGGCACAGGCGATTGGGCCATCTTCATCATGGAGCCTTGAAAATCATGCAACAAATATCTACTAGACTTCCAATGGGAACACTTTCTCAGTTAGATTAGTGCAAGGGTTGTACCATGGGGAAGTATGTAAAGTCTACCTTTCATGAAAAGGAGAACCGTGCTTCGATGATTTTGGAGAGAATTCACACAGATGTGTGTGGACCATTCTCAATTGCTTCAACAACAAAACATAAGTATTATGCTATTTTTGTTGATGACTTTTCTTGTAAATGCTGGATCTTCTTCATGCAGAAGAAGGATCAAACATTCTCAAAGTTCTGTGAGTTTAAAGCATTGGTGGAGAAAGAGTCAAGGAAACAAGTGAAGGCTCTGAGGAACGATAATGGTGGGGAATACATCTCTAACAAATTCAAATACTTCTGCAGCAAAGAAGGAATTTGAAGAGAACTCATAGTGCTTCATAACCCACAACAAAATGGGGTCGCAGAGAGGAAGAACAGAACGATCGTGGGTGCATCATGAGCGATGTTGCATGATTAGGGCCTACCAATGCATTTGTGGGCGGAAGCATGCAACACTGCGGTTTATGTGCAAAACCGTTGTCCTCATAGAGTACTTGGCATGAATACACCTGAAGAAGATTTCACTGGTAAGAAACTTGATGTTTCTCATTTTAAGATTTTTGGCTCATCTGTTTATGTGCATGTGACCAAGAATGCCAGGAAGAAGCTAGAGTTGACTGCTGAAGTTGGGATATTTGTGGGGTACACAGAAACACCCCATAATTATCGTGTGTATTTTCCTAACAGTAAGATGACTGTTATGCGACGGGATATAAAATTTGATGAGGGGAAAGCCATGCGGTTGTTGCTTGAGAGGGAGCTAGACTTTCATGCAGAGGAGGAACTGCTGGTTCCCAAAGACGAGTCTCAAGATGTGGATCAACCACATGAGGAGGTTCATGGAGTTGAGGAAGCCACTCATGTAGAGCCATCCATAAGAAATGGTAGAAAGAGCACCACGAAAGATGGTATATTGAGACTAGATGCTGCATAGAATGTAGGAGCCCCTACTTCAAAGCGCAGACATAGACAGTCTCCTTATCGATTTACTGGATACATGGCTCTCATGAGAAAATGTATTGTGACTGAACCATCTTCCTTTCAGAAAGTAGTGCAGGATCCCACTTGGGTTGATGCAATGGTGGAGGAGTATGACTCCATTTTCAAAAACAGTGCATTGGAAATTGTCCCAAGACCGGTTGATAAATCAGTGGTAGGTTCGAGATGGATCTACAAGGGTAAGATTTTAATCATTGTTCTTTATGTTGATGATTTAATATCAACTGGTGATGAGCAGCTGATACACTCATGCAAGGAGGACCTAACAAAGGAGTTCGAGATGAAAGATACGGGCCTTCTTCATTATTTCCTTGGATTGGAAATATGGTGGCGAGATGGTGAAATTTTTGTGTCTCAAGGCAAGTATGCAAGGGAGATACTGGGTAAGTTTCACATGGAAGGCTGAAAACCCATGGATACTCCTCTTCCAGGAAAATGGAAGAAAGAGGATGCTACTTCTGAAGAGGTAGTGGATGCTACTGTCTATCGACAATTAGTGGGTTTACTAATGTATCTAGTGAACACGAGACCAGACATTTGCTGAGCGGTTAACTAGTTGAGTCAAGCGATGGTTAAGCCTACCAAGCTTTTTTGGAAGGTGGGTAAGCATGTCCTCAGATACCTGAGGGGCACATCTGAGTATGGATTATGGTACAGAAAAATGGATGAGGTGAAGTTGCATGGCTTCACGGATGCAGATTGGGTGGGCAGCCCAACGGACATAAAGAACACATCAGGGGGGATCTTTAGTATCAGATATACAACTATTTCTTGGTACAACAGGAAGCAAAGATCCATGGCACTCACTTAAGCGGAAGCAGAATACATAGCAGTGAGTCAAGCTGCATGTGAGGCTATATGGATGAGAAAGATCTTGGTTGGTTTGTTTGGTTCTCATTTAGATCCGACAGTGATTCATTGTGATAATCAGAGTTGCATTGAACTCTTGATAAATCCTGTGTTTCATGATAGATCTAAGCATATAGATATACGATATCATCATATCAGAGATTCTGTGCAACGGAAGATCATGTTGCTTCAGTACATTCCTACGAAAGATCATGATGTAGACATTCCGACGAAGGTGCTCACCAGGAGCAAATTTGAATACCATAGTGACTGCTGCACGCGCCACCCGCGCGTCTCGCTTCCACCATGACCTTCTCTTTCCTCGGCCCGAAGAGTTTAATTGCCTCTTCAAATCCCTTAACGGAACCTTTCCGCACCCACAGGATGCTCTCTCGGTGATCTCCCTTTCCCTTTATCGGGATATCGGACCTCGCCGTATCGCAAGTCCTGAAAACACGAATTCGGGTCTCACAAAACTCTGAAACCCGATGGATGTGTACCAAGGCTGCCCTTGCTCTTGCCGAGATTTCACCCGTCGGGAAATCGGTAACCACATAGTTGTGTGTCACTTCTCCCACAAATCTCCGATTCCCGAACTCCGATGCCACCTATCTCCCACTCACTCGAGCTGTGGCCCACACGACTCCTCTGTCGGGATATCGTGTTTCGGGAATTCACGATTCCTGTGGCACCGTTTCACAGGACCTTCCAAGTCCCAAACTCTGATATGCGATGCCACCTGTCAATACCAAAAGCTATCACTGTGGGACCCATCGCACTTATGAGGTTTGCGAATCCTCTGTGATTCTCTCGACCCCAAGATCTCCGAAGTGTCGAACCCCGATTTCCAGGAATCTCGCACCACGTGTCCCAACAACGATCAACGGTTCCAGTCGCGTCTGGAAATCGCTAGTCGCGATTTCAGCAGGCACAAAATCCTGTCCTCGCAAACCCCGATTCTCCGATGAGCCAAGCCCCGATGGCTCTTGGACTCCTCCTCGGCACGCTTAGGTTTAACTTGTGCGCAACTCTTCCGAGATCTGACGGCTGGCGGGATTTCACCAATCTCCCCTACGAATCCTGACCGTCGACTCCTCCTCCTTAAGGATTTCCTAAAATGACTAAGTGCCTCTCTCGAGACTTGGTTCCAGACTCGTGCTTGCAGCTCCTGCTCGAAACCTTTCTTCGACACAGATCTTCTACGTTCCCTTTCAAGGATATTCCGAAGGAACTATCCTTCCTGAGCTTATTCACTCAGACTCCTTCAGAGGAACGTATGCACACTCCTTGCCCTCGACGTTCAACAATCTCTTCAAGTGTTGAATCTTTCAGACCCTGCGCACTCACTGCAACAGTAGCCCTTTGGCTCCTTTGCTCAGACTAGCAACTGAGACTTCTCCTTCCTTCAACCTGCACGCTCCTGGCACGGTTGCAACAACCCAAGTCACTTCTGGGCGGATGAGGACAATTGGTTAACTATCTAGGCTTCATCAACGCACTCCTTGAGGATGAATTCGACTGCACTCTATGCAGGAATCTCCTGGCTCAGGTAGAGAAACAATTGAAACTCATTCTTTCTCATATTTCAAGTTAAAACCATGAAATCACAAGCACATCATATTCAAAGAAAATTCTTAACCAGAAAACAAACATTCATGTGCGCATAACAACATACACAGAGAAAACAACACCAGACATCAATTTGAATCAAGACTCTCTTCTATTAATTCAAATCTGTACAAGGGTGTTCTTCACAATTTCTCTGCTTGCTCTCTTCTCTTCTGAATGCTGCTTCTTCTGAATAATATATTACAATGTACAAAGGAGGATGTCTATATCCATTTTCCCTCTCGAAATCAGAAACTGTCTAATCTAGAAATAAAAATCCTATCTACCTGCATTACTTCTATTAAATTCCTTCCTATCTATTTCAGACAAGAGCGTAAGGCTCGAGGCCTGATACAATACAACAAAAGGTGCTTTCATAAATGCCTCATTTATACATTGGCGCATCCTTTTGAATGAGAATTCAAAAACTTTCGGCTGGCTTGTCCAGCTGTTCATTTCTTTTCATGCTGGCTCGCTTGTCTTGGGCGATGCTCCATGATGAGTTGGTGATGCTCCTGCATCATACTCCTTGGCTTGAAAAATTTTCATGGGATCCTGTCCATGAGCTCCTGCACGGTATGTCCATGCTTTTGGATAACCGCTTCTGTCTCCCAGCTGGCATCTTCCACTGGATGGTTCTTCCATTTCACCAGATATTCGAAGTATTGCTTTCATCTAGTTTTCTTACCCGCTCGCTTGTCCAGTATGCACTCCATCTGCAGCTTCTCTGCAACTGGTAATTGCTTTGTCCACTCAACCACTAGTTTCTCAGTTCCAGTTTCTGCTTCTCCAGCTATGTATGGGTATAAATCCAAAACATTAAATATCAGAGATATCCCGATGCCATCCGTCAACTCAATCTCATAAGCGTTCTCTCCAAATTTCTTCAGGACCCTGCATGGCCCAATTTTCTTCATCTTTAATTTGTTATATGTTCCCCTTGGGAACCTCTCCTTTCTCAGATGTGCCAGAACTAGATCACCAACTTCGAACTGAAGTTGTCTCCGATGCTGATCTTCTCTGCGCTTGTACTCCTGATTCGAATCAATCAGTCACTGCTTCACCTTGCTATGAAGTTCCTTCATTGCTTCAACGAACTCTTCAGCGCTAGCACTGCTAACAACAGTCTGCTCTGACTCCCTGAGTTCAGATACTCCTCTCAACTATCTACCATATACAATTTCAAATGGACTTTTTCCTGTGCTTAGATTCACTGAATCATTGTAAGCAAATTCTGCCTGTGGCAACACATTGTCCCAGCTGCTGTGGTGCTCTGTCACCAGGCTTCTCAACAAATCTCCCAGACTCCTGTTCACAACCTCTGTTTGCCCATCCATCTGTGGATGATAGGCAGAACTAAACGCCAAATTAGTTCCTAGTTTCTTCCATAGCGTCCTCCAGAAATTCCCTATGAATTTTGTGTCTTTGTCCGAGACTATGCTTCTCGGCAATCCATGGAGTCGAATAACCTCCTTGAAAAACAAGTTCGCGATGTGAGTTGCATCATTGGTCTTCTGACACAGAATAAAATGTGCCATCTTCGAAAACCTGTCCACAACTACAAAGATGGAATCGACCCCTCTCTGTGTTTTTGGCAATCCCAGTACGAAATCCATGCTGATCGCCTCCCACGGCCTCTCTGGTATGGGCAATGGCTGGTAAAGACCTGCATTCTATTTTCGGCCCTTCGAATGTTGACAAATTCGACACCTGTCAACAAACCTTTTGACATCTGCTCGCATGCTTGGCCAAAAATACGATTTGCTCAGCTTTGCGAATGTTTTGTCGTGGCCAAAATGTCTTGCTAAGCCTCCACTATGTTTCTCCTTTAGCAAATTCTCCCTCATGGAGCAATTTGGAATACACAGTTGATTTCCTCGGAACAACAATCCCTCCTGGATCATGTAGTCTATCCATGGGCTCCGATCTCTGAGAACTGGATTCTCACCTGCTTCATATGCTTCTCCGAAGTCTGCATCTCCGGCATACATGTCCTTCAGATCCTCAAAACCCAATGTTTTCACTCGGAATTCCTGCAGCAACAAACATTTCTTGCTCAAAGCATCAACTACTTTGTTAGCAGTCCCTGAAATGTGTTTGATTACAAATGTAAAATTTTGCATATACTCTACCCATTTAGCATGTTTCTGATTCAACTTCTCTTGTTGACTCACAAACTACAATGCATGATTATCGCTGTATAGAACAAATTCCTTTGGGATCAAGTAATGTCTCCACTTCTTCAACGCTTGTATGATAGCATAAAATTCCTTATCATACGTGGAGCATTTTAGCTTTGCTTCATCCAGCTTCTCATTGAAATAGGCAACTGGTCTGTCCTCTTGACTTAGGACCGCTCCTATGGCGTATCCGCTTGCATCACATTTCACCTGAAATGTCTTCATGAAATCTGGAAACACCAACACTGGTTGCTCTGTGATCTTCCACTTCAACAGGTTGAAACTTTTCTCAGCCTCTGCTGTCCAATGAAAAGACTTGTGTCGTTTCTTCATCGTTTCCATCATTGCTGCGCTAATCCCACTGAAATTCCTAATGAATTTTTGGTAAAAACTAGCCAAACCATGGAAACTCCTCACCTCAAAAGAATTTCTGGGTGATCTCCAATTCTTAATCACTTCCACCTTTTCCGGATCCATTTTCAATTCATTCGCCGAGATGACGAAACCCAATTAAATGAGCTCTGTCTTCATAAATGAGGACTTCTTCATGTTAATCAACAGCTTCTCCTGCTGTAGCTTTCTCATCACAATGGCCAAATGTTTTAGATGTTCAGCCTTGGTTTTACTGTAGATCAATATATCATCCAGATATACGACTACAAATTTCCCGATGAATTCCCTCAGGACTTCATTCATCAGTCTCATGAATGTGCTCGGCGCGTTTGTCAAACCAAATGGCATGACCAACCATTTGTACAAACCTTTGTTTGTTTTGAATGCTGTCTTCCATTCATCACCTTCCCTCATGCGAATCTGGTGATATCCACTCTTCAGATCAATTTTTAAAAAATAATTTGCCCCACTCAGGCAATCCATCAGATCATCCATTCTCGGTAGTGGAAATCTGTACCTGATGGTAATTTTGTTGATTTCTCTTGAGTCGGTGCACATTCTCCAGCCTCCGTCTTTCTTCGGACTGAGCACAGTTGGAACATCACACAGACTCAGACTTTCTCTGACCAATCCTTTGTCCAACAACTCCTGGACCTGCTTCTTAACCTCCTCATTCTCCTGAGGCGTCAATCTATATGCAGCCTTGTTCGGCAAACTGCTTTCTGGTATGAGATCAATGTGATGGCTCACACTTCTCATCGGTGGAAACGAATGAGGTAATTCGTCCACGATGTGATCAGCGAACTCCTCCAGCAGTTCCTGAATCTCAATTGGTAAGTCATCCACTCTCGTGCTAGTCAGGACAATTCTTGGTTTCCTGACCACAAATAATTGTGGATCTTCCTTCTTCTCCATCTCTGTGAGAAGCTCCTTCCCACTCATGAGAAGTATGGTGCTGCTTACTTCCGGTTTCACCCTTTATCCTTTATCGGAAGCAACTTATGTGTTCTCCCATTCTTCTCTAAAGTATATGTGTTCATCCTCCCATCATGAACCGCATTTCTGTCATACTGCCATGGTCTACCCAGTAATAAATGGCATACATCCATGGGAATAACATCACACAGAATCTGATCATTATATCCCCCAATTTTAAATTCAACTAAACATTGTTTAGTGACACTTACCTGGTGTCCTTTTTGTAACCACGAAACCTTGTATGGGCTGGGATGATCAGTTGTCTCCAGTGCTAGCTTCTCCACCATCTCAGTCGAAACGAGATTATCAGTGCTGCCACTGTCAACTATGACCTTGCATTTCCTGTCCTTGGTTGTGCAAGCTGTTCTGAACAGTCTGGTCCTCTGCACTGAGCTTTCCACCTCCTTCTCGAGGGTCAAAAGGACTTTATGAATTCCAAGCGATCTTCCGCTGTCTGCATCTTCTGACTCAGCATCACGCCTCTACGCTTCGGCGATGTGAGCTTCTCCTCCATCCCTTTTTCTGTCTGGACAGTCAACTTCTTTATGTCCATCCTTTCCACATGTGAAACATGTGATGATTCCACCTCGACCTCTTCCCCTACCTCTGGTACGAGGAAAAGTATTTGCATCAGCATAATCTCCTCTCTGTTCGTTATGCTGTCTCCTCGGCTCAGCATATTGCTGTCTTTGCTGTGAGGTTCCACCTCTCTCAATCCTACCCTGAGGTTTCTTCCATTACTCCCTGGGCTTCTGAGTTCTTTCTTGGGCAACTGCCTTACCCCTTGGCTGACTCCTGCCTTTCCCTCGCTGACCTTGCTTACGGCTTAGCTTCTCTTCGGCTTTCAGAGCCATCTGGTAAGCATCCTCAACTATTAGGATGGTTTCCATACTTAATTCATCTTGAATTTCATACCTCAGGCCATTCAGGTACCTGGCCACTTTCTCATCATCGCTCTCCCGATGACCTGCTCTGATGTTGAGCTTGTAAAACTCCTCAGTGTATTCCTTCACCGTCATCAACTTCTGTCTCAGGTTCTACATTCTCCTGAACAGTGTGATCTGATAATCCCTTGGGATGAACTTGGCCTTTATCTTGGAAATCATTCGATCCCAACTTTTAATCTTTTGTTTGCCTTTGGAACGTCTATCCGCCTGAAGCTCGTCCCACCATAACGCTGCATGTCATTTCAGTTTAGTGACAGCATGCCTCACCTTTTTATCCTCTTCGATATCTTCATAATCGAAGTAGGTTTCAAGAGCCCTTATCCAATCCAGAAGCTCTTCTTCATCCATACTCCCTTCATAGATGGGAATGTCCATTTTGGTCTTTGAACTCATCCGAGCGATAGCCTTAATCAGTCGCTCGTTGGCCGCATCTTCAGCTGCAACCTCTCCTTGTGGTTCAGCCTCAACCTCATTGTCGGAATCACTATGATCCCCTGCACCAGCTGTGCGTCTTTGAGCTGTTTCCATCTCTTCGAGTCTCGCTCTGAGATCTCGTATCTGTCTTTCCATTTCTGGATTTCTTGTCGGCCTACCTATTCTTCTCACCTCCCTGTCTTCTGGGTCAGGTGATTGCCTCTCTCTTCTGGGCGGCATGGTGAAATCTTCTCCTTTTCTCTGTTGCAGAAAACAAAGAGCTTATCCCGCTTTGATACCACTTGACTGCTGCACGCGCCACCCACGCGTCCCGCTTCCACCAGGACCTTCTCTTTCCTCGGCCTGAAGAGTTTAACTGCCTTTTCAAATCCCTTAACGGAACCTTTCCGCACCCACAGGATGCTCTCTCAGTGATCTCCCTTTGTCTTTATTGGGATATCGGACCTCGCCGTATCGCGAGTCTTGAAAACACGAATTCGGGTCTCACAAAACTCCGAAACCCGATGGATGTGTACCAAGGCTGCCCTTTCTCTTGCCGTGATTTCACCCGTCGGGAAATCGGTAACCACACAGTCGTGTGTCACTGCTCCCACAAATCTCCGATTCCCGAACTCCGATGCCACCTATCTCCCACTCACTCGAGTTGTGGCCCACACGACTCCTCTGTCGGGATATCGCATTTCGGGAATTCGCGATTCCTGTGGCACCGTTTCACAGGACCTTCCAAGTCCCGAACTCCGATATGCGATGCCACATGTCAATACCAAAAGCTATCACTATGGGACCCATCACACTTCTGAGGTTCGCAAATCCTCCGTGATTCTCTCGACCCCAATATCTCCGAAGTGCCGAACCCCGATTTCCAGGGATCTCGCACCACGTGTCCCAACAATGATCAACGGTTCCAGTCGCGTCGGGAAATCGCTAGTCGCGATTTCAGCAGGCACAAAATCCTGTCCTCGCAAACCCCGATTCTTCGATGAACCAAGCCCCGATGGCTCTTGGAATCCTCCTCGGCACGCTTAGGTTTAACTTGTGCGCAACTCTTCCGATATCTGACGGCTGGCGGGATTTCGCCAATCTCCCCTGCGAATCCTGACAGTCGACTCCTCCTCCTTAAGGATTTCCTAAAATGACTAAGTGCTTCTCTCGAGACTTGGTTCCAGACTCGTGCTTGTAGCTCCTGCTCGAAACCTTTCTTCGACATGGATCTTCTATGTTCCCTTTCAAGGATATTTCGAAGGAACTATCCCTCTTGAGCTTATTCACTCCAACTCCTTCAGAGGAACGTATGCGCACTCCTTGCCCTCTGTGTTCAGCAATCTCTTCGAGTGTTGAATCTTTCAGACCCTGCGCACTCACTGTAGCAGTAGCCCTTTGGCTCCTTTGCTCAGACTAGCAACTGAGACTTCTCCTTCCTTCAACCTGCACGCTCCTGGCACGGTTGCAACAACCCAAGTCACTTCTGGGTGGATGAGGACAATTGGTTAACTATCTAGCCTTCATCAACGCACTCCTTGCGGATGAATTTGACTGCACTCTATGCAGGAATCTCCTGGCTCAGGTAGAGAAACAATTGAAACTCATTCTTTCTCATATTTCAAGTTAAAACCATGAAATCACAAGCACAACATATTCAAAGCAAATGCTTAACCAGAAAACAAACATTCATGAGCGCATAACAACATACACAGAGAAAACAACACCAGACATCAATTTGAATCAAAACTCTCTTCTATTAATTCAAATTTGTACAAGGGTGTTCTTCACAATTTCTCTGCTTGCTCTCTTCTCTTCTGAATGCTGCTTCTTCTGAATAATATATTACAATGTACAAAGGAGGGTGTCTATATCCGTTTTCCCTCTCGAAATCAGAAACTGTCTAATCTAGAAATAAAAATCCTATCTACCTGCATTACTTTTATTAAATGCCTTCCTATCTATTTCAGACAAGAGCATAAGGCTCGAGGCCTGATACAATACAGCAAAAGGTGCTTTCATAAATGCCTCATTTATACATTGGCGCATCCTTTTGAATGAGAATTCAAAAACTTTCGGCTGGCTTGTCCAGCTGTTCATTTCTTTTCATGCTGGCTCATTTGTCTTGGGCGATGCTCCATGATGAGTTGGTGATGCTCCTGCATCACATAGAGACAAGATTGGGGTGAAGGATAATCCCTTTCTTGTTGAGAGGGAGTGTTGAGATTCAACAAGAAGATCCTAGTGGAATTATGCACCTACACTAGGATGGAGCCTCAGGCTATTTTTAGGTGGAAGTATATTTTTAGATGATGAGAAAATTCTGTTTATAGATGATGTGTATTTATAGATGGTGAGTGAATTTTATTTATAGATGTATGTCGACTATTATTATCCCTTAATAATAGTTGGACAATAAATATTAGTCTATTCTCAATGAGCACTTGGAAATAGTTAACTGAAGTGGAAAATCAGTTAGCTATAGGAAATTCAAGTTCAAAGGTTGACTGGTGGGACATGCAAGTCGAATTAGTTGTAACTGAGTGATTCGAAATTGTAACAGAGTTGGATGTGTATTTATGTGAGTTGTAAAGTAGTTTAACTTAGTTAAGTGAGTTAATCTCAATTGTACTAGTTGTAACTGAACTTACACTAGTGAGAGATCAATGAATTAATTATTAATTAATTCACAATCAATGATCTCACATGCAACTGAAGATTTTCCACTGTTAACTACATGCATGTTAGATCCAGTGGAGACCCAGTTGAGATAACAGGTGAAAGGGAAAATTTGACTATCGGTTATGACATTAGTGAGTGCACTCATGCAACCACACACACAGTGGATGTGCCCATGAGGAATGCACAACCTAGGCAAGAGGGATTCATTCATTGCAGGGATTTCCATCAGTAGGAATTGCACAGAGGAGACAGACTGTCTGGAAGTAGTAAATTAGCACATGAATTTGTCAATTTTTGTATGACAGTGTGAGACGATTGTAAATTGTACAGAGAGCTCTTGGATTAGAGTTTTGTATGAGATTGTTTCATGATCCATGATATATACATAATATATGATAGTGGAGTTTTTAGCTTTATGCTTTCTCGGTAAAACATCTGTGTTATGTGTGATTGATCTCTCTTCATGATATTGCAATTGACGACCGTGTTTTAAATTCTGCAAGAATTTTAGTAGAAGCGATTCTGTATTTAACAGTGGCATATAATTGTTAGATCAAGAGAATCCATGCAATACATAATTTGTATTAAAATTTCTACATGTTTCAAGAATTGCACCCTTGAAGAACAATCTTTCTATTGAAAGCAGTACAGTTGAAGAAAACCATAATGTTTCGTTGCAGATAGAAGCGATTGAAGGAGGAGGTAGTTTTTTGAATCTACTTCTAAGCTGGGAAGAGGGAATCGATCCACCGCCTATCAGGCCCGATGAGCAGTCCACAGAGATGCATCCCCACTCACCTAGTCTATGTACATCACTCCCTCCAAGAGGTCGACCACCTATCCCAGATCTTCCCATTTGCAAGAAGATCTCGAACTCAATTTGGTTTAGTATAAAGGTTATTTTCTCCCTGTTCTTAGTCGATCTATCCAGAGAGGTTAGCCTCCTCGGCTGGAGGAGCGTGGGTTGTAATATGGAGCATAGGCGTTTAGAAAAAAAATTGTTTCGTTGGCCTCCTGCCAACCCTTAGCAACTAACGCGGAAGCACAATCCATCCACTAGCATCAACGAGCCAATCCATGGGTGTCTTGCCATTTTTTCTAATATGGCTCTGCTCCTCCAACATTAGTATGGCTTCTCTAGCCATGGGAGTCTTGCCATTTTTTCTAATATGGATCTGCTCCTCCATTTGTGTCATCAAATTTCCAATGATTTGGAAACCATTCAAGCATTCTTGTGAAGGATACTCACTTGTGAAGGAGGTGATATTTGTAGTTCTTGCAAAGTTGTCAAGGCGGTGTGAAGGCAGTGGAGGGTAGTTGCAAAGTTGTCAAGGAGGTGTTAAGGCAGTGGAGGTTGAGGCAAAGGCAGTGGAGGGTTGTTGTAGAGTTGTCAAGGAGGTGTTAAGGAAGTGGAGGCTGAGGCAAAGGCAATGGCTTGTCAGAATTGTTTAAATCCCTCACATAAGTGAGATAAATGTATGTCAGGCATCAATCATCCCGGGTTCTATAAACTTAGGTTATCTAACATAACAAAAAAATGCATATGCATTATGCTGACAGAGTCCATAAACTTAGGTTATCCAGCATAACAAAAAAAATGCATATGCATTATGCTGGCAAAGCCTATGAACTTAGGTTATAATATGGAAAAAAATGCATCTCCGCAACTTAGGTTATAATATGGAAAAAATGCATCTTGGCAATAAGAGGTGGAATTTGTTGGCCAATTGCCTTTTTATAAAAGAAATTTATTTATTACAGAAAAGTAAATATTTCATTTTGATCATGTATAACTTTGAAAAGCACAAAAATAATAATAGTCAAAGGCAAACTAATAAGCGATCAACGATGAATCGATCGCTAGAGTCCTGGCCTTCGACAAGGACTAATAAGAGATGCAATCCCTAATTTATGGTCACATTGTTTTTATAAGATTGTTAAACTCAAATTAAAATTAATCATTTTAATTATATATTTTAGGTCTTACTTAATATAAGTAGATGTGTACAATGGCATAACAAAATATTTTAAGGACTTGTGACTATAATACTATAATTTTACATGATATAATGGTCTTGAACGATTAAGAATATGTGATTCCTTTTTGAAAATCATATATTTGAATCCTAATGAGATAGAGTATGTACAACTCCATAAACTAAAGAGTCAAATCACTTCAAAGAGAAGTTCCCATTGTCTTGTAAACAAGGGAATATCATACATAATTTTATATTAAATAGATTGTGACCTTATATTATATTAATATTATTATTGATGTTATTAATGAATTTATAATAAAAAAATATCATCTATACAAGTTTTTTTTACATAGCAAAATTACTATATTTAAGGAGATAAAATGCCCTATGACCTAGCAACACTTTTCTCTTGATGAGGGAAAACCCTCAGTACTTCCCCTCATTTTGAGGATGGTATGAGGGTAAACTCTAAAATATTTAGGCAAAGTCATTACAATAATATTCTCCTTAAAAGCTCAACATGTGAATGTTATAGGAATTGAACTTAGGTGGGGAAGATAACAATCATTCCTCCCAACTACCCAAAGTAAACTTAATTAACAATTTTTCTCTTAATATATTATTATTAAAAATCTCTATAAATGATATCTCTCCCACTAATTTATTCTTTTAATTTATCTCTTCAAACTTTCTAGAAATTTAAAATCATGTCTCATGAATCAAATACTCAAATTTTGTAAACTCATTTGAAATATTTGGAAACTTTTAAAAATTGATCTTTATAGAGATTTTAAATCAAATCAAATTTCCTCAATTATAAATATCCAAAGTAACATATGGATCCGAACAAAAATCAATCATTTCATCAA
>JASDQU010503014.1:34202-47769 GCA_032191745.1 Picea mariana | reverse complement strand
ATAATATATGATAGTGGGGTTTTTAGCTTTATGCTTTCTCGGTAAAACATCTGTGTTATGTGTGATTGATCTCTCTTCTTGATATTGTAATTGACGATCGTGTTTTAAATTCTGCAAGAATTTTAGTAGAAGCGATTCTGTATTTAACAGTGGCATATAATTGTTAGATCAAGAGAATCCATGCAATACATAATTTGTATTAAAATTTCTACATGTTTCAAGAATTGCACCCTTGAAGAACAAGCTTTCTATTGAAAGCAGTACAGTTGAAGAAAACCATAATGTTTCGTTGCAGATAGAAGCGATTGAAGGAGGAGGTATTTTTGTGAATCTACTTCTAAGCCGAGAAGAGGGAATCGATCCACCACCTATCAGTCCCGACGAGTGGTCCATAGAGCTGCATCCCCACTCACCTAGTCTATGTACATCACTCCCTCCAAGAGGTCGACCACCTATCCCAGATCTTCCCATTTGCAAGAAGATCTCGGGCTCAATTTGGTTTAGTATAAAGGTTATTTTCTCCTTGTTCTTAGTCGATCTATCCAGAGAGGTTAGCCTCCTCGGCTGGAGGAGCGTGGGTTGTAAGATGGAACATAGGCGTTTAGAAAAAAAATTGTTTCGTTGGCCTTCTGCCAACCCCTAGCAACTAACACTGAAGCATAGTCCATCCACTAGCATCAACGAGCCAATCCATGGGTGTCTTGCCATTTTTTCTAATATGGCTTTGCTCCTCCAACATTAGTATGGCTTCTTTAGCCATGGGTGTCTTGCCATTTTTTCTAATATGGATCTTCTCCTCCATCTGTGTCATCAAATTTCCAATGATTTGGAAACCATTCAAGCATTCTTGTGAAGGATACTCACTTGTGAAGGAGGTGATATTTGTAGTTCTTGCAAAGTTGTCAAGGCGGTGTGAAGGTAGTGGAGGGTAGTTGCAGAGTTGTCAAGGAGGTGTTAAGGCAATGGAGGTTGAGGCAAAGGCAGTGGAGGGTTGTTGCAGAGTTGTCAAGGAGGTGTTAAGGAAGTGGAGGTTGAGGCAAAGGCAATGGCTTGTCAAAATTGTTTAAATCCCTCACATAAGTGAGATAAATGTATGTCAGGCATCATCATCCTAGGTTCCATAAACTTAGGTTATCTAACATAACAAAAAAATGCATATGCATTATGCTGACAGAGTCCATAAACTTAGGTTATCTAGCATAACAAAAAAAATGCATATGCATTATGCTGGCAAAAGTCTATGAACTTAGGTTATAATATGGAAAAAAACGCATCTCCGCAAGTTAGGTTATAAGATGGAAAAAATGCATCTTGGCAATAAGAGGTGGAATTTGTTGGCCAATTACCTTTTTACAAAAGAATTTTATTTATTACAGAAAATTAAATATTTCATTTTGCTTATGTATAACTTTGAAAAGCACAAAAATAATAATAGTCAAAGGCAAACTAATAAGCGATCAACGATGAATCGATCGCTAGAGTCCTGGCCTTCGACAAGGACTAATAAGAGATGCAATCCCTAATTTATGGTCACATTATTTTTATAAGATTGTTAAACTCAAATTAAAATTAATCACTTTAATTATATATTTTAGGTCTTACTTAATGGTTAAGAACATGTGTTTCCTCTTAAGAGGCCACAGGTTCAAATCCAGAGGGGGGTAGGGTATGCATGCCTTCGTAGACTTTACCAGTCAAACCGCTGGGCGAAGGGGTCCCTTGTCCCACAAACAAGGGGGTCTCATACACCAATTTGGTGTGTTGGCTTGGCCGTGACCTTAAAAATAGATTATTATTATTATTATTATAATATAAGTAGATGTGTACAATGACATAACAAAATATTTTAAGGACTTGTGACTATAATACTATAATTTTACATGATATAAGGAGCTTGAACGATTAAGAATATGTGATTCCTTTTTGAAAATCATATATTTGAATCCTAATGAGATAGAGTATGTACATCTCCATAAACTAAAGAGTCAAATCACTTCAAAGAGAAGTTCCCATTGTCTTGTAAACAAGGGAATCTCATACATAATTTTATATTAAATAGATTGTGACCTTATATTATATTAATATTATTATTGATGTTATTAATGAATTTATAATAAAAAATTATCATCTACATAAGTTTTTTTTACATAGAAAAATTACGATATTTAAGGAGATACAATGCCCTATGACCTAGCAACACTTTTCTCTTGATGAGGGAAAACTCCCAAGTACTTCCCCTCATTTTGAGGATGGTATGAGGGTAAACTCTAAAATATTTAGGCAAAGTCATTACAATAATATTCTCCTTAAAAGCTCAACATATGAATGTTACAGGAATTGAACTTAGGTGGGGAAGATAACAATCATTCCTCCCAACTACCCAAAATAAACTTAATTAGCAATTTTTCTCTTAATATATTATTATTAGAAATCTCTATAAATGATATCTCTCCCACTAATTTATTCTTTTAATTTATCTCTTCAAACTTTCTTGAAATTTAAAATCATGTCTCATGAATCAAATACTCAAATTTTGTAAACTCATTTGAAATATTTGGAAACTTTTAAAAATTGATCTTTATAGAGATTTTAAATCAAATCAAATTTCCTCAATTATAAATATCCAAAGTAACATATGGATCCGAACAAAAATCAATCATTTCATCAAAGATGTAAAATCTAAATCAAATGTGGCTCAAACATATTTTTACAAATCAAGTGTGGCTCAAACATATTTTTAGTTTTTAATTGATTTATAGATATGAATTGACTAATTGTCGGATATAAATATTATCTTAAAAAAAAAATTCTCATGTTGCCATGTGTTTTATAAATTAAATCAATAAGAATTAATAAATAACTTAGTATTTAGTACTTTGTTATTAACTAATAACAACAACTTTATAAAAGTGGTTGATATACTTTGATCTACGTTATTAGTTTGAAAAGGTGAAAAATGATGCCAATCCATGTATATCAACCACTTTTATAAAGTAGTTGTTGCTAGTTGACAACTTATATACCTTGGGAAAACCTACATACCTTGGAACAACCATTAATTTATCACATTAATAATTAATATATTGCATTAATGTATTATATAATAAAAATGTATTAATGTAATAAGTTAATATATTATATTAATGTATATAAATTAATGGTCTATTAATATGTTAATGTAATTTATTACATTAATATAATATATACTAGTAATCTATAAATGTAATGTATTAATTAATGAATACTTTAATACATTATTTATTTACATTAATGTATAATCTATCATATTAATATTAATTGATTGATATATTAATAATATAATACACTAACTAATCATTACGTTATTACATTATTAATTAATACATTGTTAAAGTATTAATATGTAAAGATATTAAATTAAATACATCAATAAATATATTAAATGCATTAATAAAGTATTAATACATTTATAATATAGTAATACATATTAAAATATTAATACATTATATAATGTAAATGTATTAATAAATTTGTATATTAATACATTACTAACATATCAATACACTAAGTATTAATATATTAACAATTTATTATTACATTACTATAATGTATAAATTAAAGTATTTTAACACATTAATATATTTATCTAAAATGAATATATTTATTGAAAATTATTATGATTGATTATGGTTGATCATAATCATGGTTTCTCATGATCGTAATTATGAATGACATTGATATATTAATGTATATTGCATTGTATTAATTTAAGTAATTAATATATTAATGCATTTTTAAAACACACATTACTAAAATATTAATACATTAACAGATTAATAAAATATTAATAAACTAGTAAAATAATACATTACTAAAGTAGTAATGCATTACTAAAGTATTAATACATTATTCATTAATGTAATGTATAAATTAAAATAAAAATCTGCATTAATGTATAATGCAATGTATTAATTAATTAATACATTAATAATGTAATGTATTAATTAATTAATACATTTATAAAATATTAATTAACATATTGCTAAAGTATTAATACACTAATACATTAATAATACATTATTACAATCATAAAACAAATAACATTTAATACAATAAATGCATGAATAAATACATTACTAAAATATTAATACATTAAAATATTATTAATGTACTAAACATTAATAAAGTATTAATACACTAATACCTTAACAATACATTTATAATGTAGTAATACATATTAAAATATTAATACATTAATAATGTAAATGTATTAATTAATTTGTATATTAATACATTGTTAAAATATTAAATTTACTAATAAAGTATTAATATATTAAAAATTTATTATTAAATTACTATAATATATAAATTAAAAATTCATTATTAAATTACTATAATATATAAATTAAAGTATTTTAACATATTAACATATTTATTTAAAATGAATACATTTATTGAAAATGACTATGATTGATTATGGTTGACCATAATCATGGTTTTTGTGGTCATAACTATGAATGACATTGATATATTAATGTATATTGCATTGTATTAATTTAAGTAATTAATATATTAATGCATTAAAAAAAATTACTAAAATATTAATACTTTACATATTAGTAAAGTATTAATAAACTAATAAAATAATACATTAATAAAGTAGTAACGCATTACTAAAGTATTGATACATTATTCATTAATGTAATGTATAAATAAAAATAAAAATTTACATTAATATATAATGCAACGTATTAATTAATTAATACATTAATAATGTAATGTATTAATTAATTAATACATTTATAGAATATTAATTAATAAATTGCTAAAGTATTAATACACTAATAAACTAATACATTAATAATACATTATTAGAGTCATAAAAAAAAATAACGTTTAATACAATAAATGCATTAATAAATACATTACTAAAATATTAATACATTAAAACATTAGTAAGACATTACTAAAGTATTAATACATTATTCATGTATAAATAAATAAAATATTACATTAATCTATAATACAATGTATTAATTAATTAATAAATGTAATGCATAAATTAAAATAAAAATTTATTTATTATAACAACATCATCATCATAATGCAATGTATTAATTAATTAATACATTAATAATGTAATGTATTAATTAATTAACACATTTATAACATATTAAATAATATATTGCTAAAGTATTAATTCACTAACAAAGTAATACATTAATAACATTTAATACAATAAATGCATTAATAAAAACATTACTAAAATATTAATACATTAAAACATTAATAAATTAGTAATACATTGTCCTTAATAATGTTAATAATACATTATTAAAGTGTTAATAATACATTATTAAATTATTAATACATTAATATACTAATTGTCATTGACCATGGTTGACCATGAACATGGTTCAATATGGTTGATTGAGGTTTATTATGGTTGACCATCCCCATGGCTGACCTTGTTGACCATATGGATACGATTATGGTGGGCCATGATTATGTTGGACCATGATTATGGTGGATCATGATTATGTTTTGTTCATCACATTGCGACATTAGGTTTTGTCACATTGCCGTGACATTAGGTTTTGTCACATTGCAACGAAAGGGAAATGTTCATTCGTTTGCGACGGCAGGGAAATGTTCATCACATTGTGACGATAGGGAAATGCTCATCAAAATGCGACGTTCATTTATGTTCATCACATTACGATGATAGGGGAGTGTTCATCATACTACGGCGATAGGGCTATGTCATAACATTGTGATCGTCATATATGTTCGTCAAATTACGATCGACATGTATGTTCGTGACATTGTGATGTTCATATATGTTCGTCACATTGCGACATTACTATTTTTGGCATTACTACATTGCAATGTTGATTATGTTTTGATCATCACATTGCGACATTACGTTTTGTTCGTCACATTATGACATCAAATTTTATACGTCAGATGACATTGTAAGGTTATGGTCATAAAATTAGGATGAAGGGTTTTTGTTTGTCACATTATGGCATTGGAATAAGTTTGTCACTCTCCGATAGAGGGGATATGTTCATCACATTGCGAGATCAGGAAGTGTTTGTCTCATTGAAATGTTGGTCTATGTTGGTCACATGATTACGTTAGGTTCTGTACATCACATTGTGAAAATGGGTTGTGTTCATCCCATTGTGACATTTGGAAAGACAATGCGACATCAGGATATGTGTGTTAGATTGCAATGTGAGGATATGATTTCACATTGCAACGACAGGGCAATGTTTGTCACATTGTGACATATGTTTAAGTTCGTCACATTATGATGAAAGGGTTATGTCATCAGATTGCGACGACATGGATATCTCCATCACATTGCGATCGATGTATATGTTTGTCACATTGTGATGAGAAGGAAATGTTCATCACATTGCGACGACAAGGAAATGTTCATTACATTGTGATGATAGAAATATGTTCATCACATTACGACGACAAGGAAGTGCTCATCATACTGCGATGAAAGGTATAAGTTCGTCACATTGTGATCAACACATATTCTCGTCACATTGCAAAGTTCATATATGTTCATCACATTCTGAAGTCCATATATGTTCGTCACATTCAGACGCTACTATGTTTGGTATATTACAATGTTCCTATGTTCGACATATTGCGATGTATGCAAATGTTGTCACATAGTGACATCAGGATATGTGTGTCACATAGAAAGGAGAGGAAATGTACATCACACTGCGATGAGAAGACGATGTGCAACACATTACGATGCTTTTAACCATTTGTTATATTGTGACATAACTATCCACATTGGGATGACATGCCTATGTTCATCAAATCATGACATCAATTTATGTTCATCACATTGCAACGTTAATATGTTCAATAGATTGCAACATTACTATGTTCATCAGATTGCAATGTGCTCTTCCCATTGTGATGTTTGGAAAGGTTTGTCACAATTTGATGTCAGGATATGTGTGTTAGATTGAAACACTTGGATATGTTGTCACATTGCGATGATAAGGCAAGGTTTACCACAATGTGATGATAAGGATATGTTCACCAGATTGCGATGACATGGCTATCTTCGTGACATTGCGATTGACATATATGTTTGTCACAGTGCGATGATAGGGAAATATTTATCACATTATGATGACGAGGAAATGTTCATAACATTGCGATGTTAATTTATATTCATCATAGTGCGACGATAGGGAAATGTTCCTCATACTATGATGATAGAGATATTTTCATCACATTGTAATCATCATATATCTTCATCACATTATGATTGACATATATATTTGTCACATTGTGACGTCCATATATGTTCATCACATTATGACATTACTATGTTTGGTAGATTGCAACGTTTCTATGTTCAAAATATTGTGACGTTTGGAAATATTGTTATTGAGATGTTACATTTCTTTCCACATTGGAATGACATGCCTATGTTCGTCAAATTGTGATGTCATTTTATGTTCATCACATTGCGATGCTACTATGTTTAACAGATTGAAACATTATTATGTTCGTCATATTTCAACATTATGACATTTGTCATTGTGCGATGTTACTATGTTTGACACATTGCAACATTACTATGTTCACCATGTTGTAGCTTCTGTTTTTTTTCGTCATATTGCAATGTTAGGGCATGTTCATCGCATGACAAGGTTGGTGTTTTTTCGACACATTATGAAAAGAAAGTTTTAGTGAAGTTTAAAAAAACAAATCTAGCAAAGTGTTTCCTTTGTGAAAAATATAGGAACTCTGAACTGATGTGATACATTACTTATATAGAAACATAGAGTCATACTTGTTCTAAGGACCTTGATAACATATGATCTTGAACTGTAAAATCTATCCCTTCCAAATAAACATACATAAAATAAGAGTATGCATTTTGGTGTTGCAAATTGCAATTGTCACTAAAATAAAAAGGAAGGGGTTAAAAAAATAATTATGGTTTATAGTAGTTAAATATTTAACTRAAATCCATTTATAACTAACTATGATCGATTTGTCGTATTATTTCTATGGATAGATTCATACAACTAACTTATTATATATATATATATATATATATATATATCAAATGATGTGCATGAAGTGATATCTTGTTTTTATATATATATATATATCTCAAATGATGTGCATGAAGTGATATCTTGTTRAGAGAYATTTAGTTTAAAATTTAAAATATTGTTTTCTTCTTGATATAATATATTTTTATTTTACATTTGATTATCCTTATACACTTTTTATTATTAAAAAATAAATAATATAATTTTTTAATTAAATTATACATTAATCTAATGTATTAATCATAAAATGTATTAATACTTTATTAACTAATACATTACAAAAGTATTAATATACTATTAAAACAATATATTAATAATACATTTAATGCATTAATAAATATATTACTAAATATAAAAAGGTTAATATAATTTTACATTAAATTAAATTTAAATTATTAAATTCTTATTATGATTAAAATTAAAATTAAAATTATTTTCTTATTATTATAAAATAAATCCAAATCCAAATATTAAATATTAAAATCAAATTATATAGATATTATATATTAAAATCAAATTATATAAATAGTAAAATTGAAATTTTATATATATATATATATATATATATATATATATATATATAAAAAAAAAATCAAATTATATAAATATGAAAACTGAAATTAGCGTGACAAACTCTTACAAGTACACAATAAACATTATAGCATATCAATCAGGTTGTGCCGATAGTTGTCCTAAGTCTCTTGGAACAATCGTTTTCCCTAGTGCATGTAAAGTCTTTTGGATGTTTCTTCTACCATCTCCATGTTTTTTTTTTTAATTTACTACATTGTCTACCTACCTACACCAACCATACATTTTAATGTGAATGCACTGTTGATCCTGTACACGATGACTATCTACGCTCAGAGGGGGCATGAACATCCTTTGCAAACTTTTCTATAAAATCTAGAAGGAAGACACTTTATGTCGTATTATTTTCTAATCATATTAATTTCTATAAAATCTAGAAATACTTTATTGTTTTAATTTAATATGATTATTGTACAGACATGTCTAGGTATCCAGTGCCACCCATGGAGTGCACTTCTGGCATCTGATCACTCCCTCTTAACGCCATTAACGTCGAGCATTGTGGCTCTGAAGATCATAGTAAATGGTGAAACAAAAACCAACACGGATATGCTTTCGATAAATTTGATTAGACAAAAAAATAATCTATAAAAACATTAAGCAAGCAGTGAAGCATCGATTCAGCCGATATAAAATAAGTAATAAAAATAACTGGTATAAAATGTCAAAGTCAGTAATATTGGTTTCAATTCGTTTATAAAATAAAATGTACGACATACCTTGAACTGCAATAAAATAAAAGAAAATGAAATTCATATTTTATTGACATAGTAGTAGATACCTCGACTCTTATAAAATATAATCGAATACAGTGCTGAAATTACATGGCGTTGCATTAAATAATATGGTAAACAAAAACGAAGACATGAACCAACAGGTTCCTACAATCAAATCAACACATTGTTAATAGCATGAATAACAAAGGGAAATGTTCATGCATGAACAATTCATTGCATGCATGTTGGCCGACCATTGAAGGAAGGCATGAGCTTGCATGCATCCATATAAAACTCAAAACATAAAATCGTAAAATAATTATTTTAAAAGGAATAAGCCCATGATGATTTGCCCCGAGCCCGAAGCAATGGCCTTCCCCACCACACTGTTATATTCTTCCACCCTCGACGATCCAATATGAAATGCGTGGACAACCAGAAAATGAAACGCGTGGACAACCAAAAAATGAAACATGCGATCAACTGAGGAAAGCCAGAAAATGAAACGTGCAGACAACCATAAAATGAAAAGCGTGGACAACTGAGGAAATCCAAACGTGTTAATCCCAAAGGTTAATTATTTAAACGTGGTAATCATATAGTGCTATAGTAATTTCTTAATATGATTAAGTAAATGTTAAAAAGTAAACAGGTTAACAGATGAGTTCAAAAATACAAGTTATGAAGAGTAAATCACATTCATTGATTTGGGAGGACGACTAAGAATATGCTAGTATCTTCAATTGTTAACCATCAAATTAGAATTTTAGATTAAAATATGATTAATTGTGCCCATTGCCAATAGGTGTACGCCTTTTGGCATAAATATACCGTCGTCGTCCACTACAAAAATATTGATGACGTCACATGAATTGAGATACGTGTTTATTATTCGATATCTTCATCGCAATTTTTTTTTTTTAAATAAAAAAGTGGAACCTGCTATATTAGATTAACAAAAACTTTGACAAAATATACAGTGGTATAGGTCTAAGTCACCAAAAATGCTGTCGATTACCGGAAACCAGCATAGGTGGAGAGCAAATAGCAGTAGCATGATAAAACAAGAAGGAAAGTAGCATCTGTCCTGCCCGGAGGAAACCAGGACAGATGTCTATAGTCCAAATGCACATAAAACAGTAACACAATAAGACTAAGAACCAAGAAAACATAAAAACCTAGGTACCCGGTGACCTGTCGCCCTCGCCAGTCTACCACGTGGACCCAGCTGGGATGGCAAATGCCTGCGCGCAGAGGGGGCACTTCCGTTGAGTTGGAACATTGGAATATGCATCGAGGAGTAAGTCTAGGCGCTGGCCCATGAGAAGGGCCCTATGCTCTAGGTCTGACATGTGGCCTCAGAGGTCGAACACCAGAGCTAGGTGCTCTGCACGGAGGAGAGAGCCATGCATACCGCCACCCACGTCGCTGAGGGGAACATTCCTCGATTCCACTGTCGCTCCAATTCCAGCGTCGAACTTCCTCTGCTCCGCATCATCCCTTGCAGCCTTCCTCTCTGCTCCAGTTACCTGCATGTCGTGGCTGGTGGGACTGTTGTCGCCTGGCCAGGGGATTTCTTCAACAATGCAGCCGGGGATATCGTCTTCCTGTGCCAAATTGGGTCTTCTTTCCTCCCGGTGAGTCGCCGCTATGGCGCGGGGCTCCTCTGCAGTTGACAGGTCCTCCATGAATGGGTCTTCCACCACGAAACAGGTGGGAAGCACATCCTCAGCCCCATCCTCCTGCTGGTCTCCCAGCGTAATTGCCATGGCTTCTCTACTACAGCCAGCTCCCGACTCAGCAATGGTGGCGAGCAGCGCCAATTTCTCAGCCCGAGATTTCTTCCGAAGAATGGAGGTCGCCAAAGCCAGAGCGCGTTCCAATTTCTCTTTCCGTCACCGCTGCGCCTTATGGGCATTCCAGGCCGAGCCACGATGAGGCCTGCCTCGCTTTCTAACCATAGTATCCGGGGAATGAATGAATGTACAGAACGGTTGCAATGATAAGCTGATAAGCCAGGACGAGAGCGGTTGCAGGTACAGAGCACGAGCATACCGGCTCTGTCTCGGCACACACAAAGACCAAATGCCCGGACAATCCTTACCAAAATGCAACGAAAAGGTAGTGAGCCAGGACGAGAGGAGTGCAGGACTGCACCAGAGCGTCCAAGCGAAAAGCAGAGCCGAAGCAGGAGCARTCCCGCTCTGTCCGRGCACATAAGAAAGCAAATAACCAGAAGCCGAGGTCACCTGTCCGCCCTTAACCCCTTTCATGCTGAGTGCGCTGTGGGCGTAAATGGTCGCGCGAGGGAGGAGTCCATCCGTCGTATAGTTGCAGCTATGGCCGTCCACCATCGTAAATGCAGACTTGTGGGTGGCGGCCATCGACATTTATGCCCGGGCTTAGTGCTAAGCCAACTGTCACCGTAGAGCCTCGTGTCACCCCATCCGGGGATCTTCATCGCAAATTAAAAGCATCCATATCGGCATAAAACATCTAGATATATATAATTTTTATTTATATTTTTTAGTTATTCATATTGTTTTGGATTTTTGAGTTGATTGTTGAAATTAATTTGATAACTAATTGTATTTAATGGTTTTTTTAAATTATTTTGAGTATTTAAAAAAAAAATTATAAATAGATTTGATATTCTTATTTAAATTATATTTTAATATTAAATTAGCCATATTTAATTATTTTATTTATTTATTTAAATTATATTTTAATATTTAATATATATTATTATTAAGTTTTATTTTATTTATTATAATTTTTTTATTTTTTATTTAAATTGTATTTTAATATTAAATTAATTATATTTAATGTACAACATTATCATATTATGACATTTCACTTTTCTTTTTAAAATATTTATAACCATTTTAATAGTAATAATAATATATAATTACATAAAAAAATTCATTACTGACTATATTTTTTACATATGTTTTGGGTACTTTGTTATGATAATATATTTTTTCTTTTTTATTTATTTAAGGTCACAATCAAGCTAGACCCCAAACTAGTGTATGAGACCCTCTTGTTTGTGGGACAAGGGACTCCCTCCGCCCAACGATTTGACTGGTAAAGTCTACGGAGGTATACATACCCTACCCCCTCTGGATTTGAACTTATGACCTCTTAAGAGGAAACACATATTCTTAACCATTAGACCCACTTAATATTATAAGATTGTTTGCTTTAATTTTTAAATTTTAATCTTTTACAATTTTATATTATGTCCATCATGTCTATACACTACACACAAGGTAAGTCAAAGTTTCTAACTGGTAACTTATCATAACCGAGTGCCTTAATTGATGACTTCACATAATTGAGTGCCTTAACAATACACTACCTTACTTTATACCTCGTGAACAATTTTTTTTTTAATTAAAATACACACACACATATATATATATATATATAATGTTTTTATAAATATTTGATTTTTATATTTATGAAATTTTTATATAACTTTTTTTATAAATATTTGATTTTTATATTTATGAAATTTTTATATAACTTTTTTATAAATATTTGATTTTTTATTTTTAATATGTATATACTTTTAAATATAAATATATTTAATCAAATATAATTTTTTCTTAAATTAATTTAAATGTTGTATATATTATCATTTAAAGATTTAATGGTTTATCAGCTAATTTTTGCCTCTCTTTGAGATTTTTTTTTCGGATCTCTACTCATGTTTGGGTTGTGCTTAATACACTTACATAATTAAATTTGTTTCTCTTCAAATGAATAAAATTACACTTTTTTCCGTGAAAAAAAAAATCATTTAAAGATTTAAATAAATTCATTGATATATAATACTTATTATTATTATTGTATATACTTTCCTAATTTTTTTTTTTTTAAATAAAAAAGAGTAGTGCCTTCTATATTAGATAGTCATAGAACTTAGACAAAAATACATAGTCAAGGCTAAAAAACCACCAAAAAAAATACTGCCGGTAATACTGCCGGAAACCAGTATGACTAAGGGGCTGATAGCAGTTTTAGCAATAATACATATAACTGAAAAAGCTCCTGTCCTGCCCGAAGGAAACCAGGACAGGTGCTAAAGGTCCAAGAGTTCGTGAGTAAAAAAAAAAAAGCGTTAAACAAAGCCAGGAATCAGAAAAACCTAATCATCCGGAGCGCCAT
>JASDQU010503013.1:1602-33408 GCA_032191745.1 Picea mariana | reverse complement strand
AAGGATCGTTCAAAGGACGTCATAATCTCCGGTGGAGAAAACATCAGCAGTGTGGAGGTCGAATCCGTTCTGTACACCCACCCTCTCGTCGCCGAGGTCGCTGTGGTTGCCATGCCCCATCCCCGCTGGGGAGAGACGCCGTGTGCCTTTATCAAGACTAAAGACAACGCCAATAACATTATAAAAGAAGAAGACATTGTGTCCTTCTGCAGAGAGAAGCTCCCGCATTACATGGTTCCCAAGGCTGTCGTCTTCACGGATCTGCCCAAGACCGGCACAGGAAAAATACAGAAGAATCTGTTGAGAGAAAGGGCCAAACATCTCTCGATCCCAATTTCAACAGCAGCAGCGCCTACCCGAACTCCCCGGAAGAAGGTAGCAGCATCGAAACAGAAAAATCAACCACAGTATGACAATCAGGAGGGGCAGTTCAACATCGCTCTATCCCGGCTTTAGTTAGGGACATCTGAACAGGCCCCTGCAATACCACGGGCACCCACGGTAATAAGCGTTTAGGCAAGCGTTGCATGATCAATACTTTTTTAACAATGTTGTAGGGCATTTTACCGATTTTAAAATTTTGCTACCAATGATGTTAATCGTTGGAAATGTTTGTATATTGCACAGTAAAATTGAATTGAATTGCAAGAACTTCTGTTATAACTTGTCATAGTATCATTAAAGAGTATAACACCAAGATGCGTATATAAACAGTTTCCCACTTCATGCCTTCACAGGACAGATGGAGCACTTTACCTGTCGTTTGTGTTTTCACAATTCTCATAATTGTCAATGTAGAGGTAAATTTTCCTTTTTCTTTTAAAAGTTTTATTAAAACAACATTGGAATGTGTCTATTTAATAACAGGTACACAATTATACCACAATTATAACTTTAGTTTAAAGGTTTTACTAAATGAAAATTATTGGATGAAATTATTTGTATAGTAGTAGTTTAAAGGTTTTACTAAATTAAAATTATTAGATGAAATTATTTATTTGAAATTATTGAATGAATTCATTTCTATATTTATAAATAGATTTTGAATAATAAAAAAGTGATTTTTATAAATTTACATAACATAAATTATATTTTTAAAATTTTATTATAATTTAAATTTACCATATTTTAAACATCTATTTTGTGAACTTATTTTAAAAATATTATTCTTATTAAACTTTTTAAAAATAAAAAAAATACTTTATCTAAATATATTCACTTCTTTATGGTTTTAAAATCTAGGATGATAAAAAAATCAAAATTTAAAAACTTAAATATATAAAAAAAACATAACTAATAGAAATATTAATAATATAAAAAACATAAACCAAATTTATGAATCACTTAAAAAATTCCATTCATTTCTTTTATATTTTTATTTATGGTTCATTTATTTTCATTTATTTTATATTTTTATTTATGGTTCATTTATTTTCATTTATTTTATATTTTTATTTATGGTTCATTTATTTTTAATCTTTTTGGAGTGTTAATATAAAGGAAGTTATAAAAATAACATTAAAAAGGTATTAATAATATATAATTATAAATAAATGATTTTTTTTTTTTTTTTCTAAAAAATTAATAGATAATAATTATTTCTATTAATATAAAGTTAAGTGGAATATTGAAAGGTGGAAAGTCTATTTCAATTATTTTTTTTTTTTGTAAAATATAACTTGGTTATATAAGAAGAAAAAAAATCATTTTATTCTTGTTATTCATGTTATCTTATATATTATATTTTCATCTTAGATGCTTGTTTCAATCTCCAATCAAAACCATTTGCTAATAATTAAGAGTGAAATGGAGCATAGTTGCACAATAAAAAAAACTGCTACAAACAAATAAAAGAAACAACAAACCATTAAAAAACTTGATTTCATGGGGAAAACCCTTTCAAGAGAAAAACCCCACACTCCAAAGCAAGCTCAATGTACCTTGAACAATGGTTACAATAAAATTTCAAAGATGTTCTCTTAATAGGGGTAATTTACAAAAACAATTTGCATAACACTTTAGGAGATGTGCTTTTAACATGAGTAATATGCACTGAGTTCCTTCTTACTTGTCTCTATAGACCAAATTAGGCCTAGGCTATGCATTCCAAGACTACACTAGACACCCAAGCTTATACAAGTCAATATGCCAATTCCTTACGCTTATAGGATGAGGCATCTTAAGATCGAGTATCCCAAGCCATTAAATAGGATTCAACATATGAAATACCATGAAAAAAAAACATGGGTTACCATGGGCCCGTAAACCATGAATGATAAACCCCTCATTGATTGTAGCAAGGTTATCCTAACTAGTCTATGACCAACTCAATATTAACCCAACATTTCCTCTTTTAAACTTGATATCAAATAAACACCTATCCCATCTAAGTTTATTAATAGGTATCTAAGAATATGACATGCACCCTATCACCTTTAATTCTACATGTATACTTTACATCGATGAACCATCAAACCATGGGTACATATGCCTAAATAGGTCTGATATCCATATGCCCATTTACATATGTGATAAAACCCAACTCAATACAAATACTTACAACTTGTTCCATTACAAGCATCCCTTCTGCTCCAAACATAATTACATAGGCTAAGTATTTCTCAACCATGTACTTATCTTACCACTCTATTACTCAACAAATCATGCAAGAAACATCTACTCACTTTTATACCTACATCCTTCTCTGCTCCAAATATAATGAGTTGATTCAAAGCACTCATTAAATGAGTAATTCTTCCTCTTTCATACCAGTGGGTTTCGTTCCAGATACTGCAACCCATAGATCTAGATCTACTAGAATATCCTCCATATTGAAATTCCATGTCTCATAGTTAGTTCCATTAAACTTCTCCATTTTTAATCTAAATGTGCTTGCTATTTCCATACATCGATATTTCCTTCACACAAGCTCCCATTCAAACCAAGATTATATATAAAAAAACTTGTCCCTAACACCTTGGATCCAAGGTGATTAGGCTCTGATACAAAATGGAAGGAAATGAAGGTGCAAGATATGCTTCCTACACTAATCCATGAGAGAAGAGTGTGGAGAAACTTACAACATAGTAGTTTCAAATGAATGGAAATCTCAATGCACCCTTTAGTTATGAACAATGGTTACAATACACTTTTAAAGTTGTGCTCTTAACATGAGTAATATACAATGAGATCCTTCTTTCTTGGCTCTGTAGACCAAATTAGGCCTACACTATGAACTCAATGATTACATTTGCTACCCATGCCTATATGGGCCAATATACCAACTCTCAAGGCCTCTATCTTGAGCCATCTTACAATGGAGTAGATGAAGCCATTAAAAAGGCTTCAACATATAAAATACTATGAGAAAATATCATGGGTCACCCATTACCATGGGCCCATAAATTGTGAATGGTTAACCCATCATTGATTATATCAAGGTTATTCTAAGTACTATATGATCGATTCAAGATTAACCTGATAAAGAGGATACTATCACATTTAAATTTAAGGATAAATTATCTCGGCATAAAGAAATAAAGGATAAGAGAAAATTAATATACTATAAAGAGGTCATTAACTTCAATCCAAAAGATTAAAAGTATATTTTGTTGTAGCTATCTTAAGAAAGAAAATCAATGTCACTAAAATAAAAATTAACTCTCACTAGTGTTGGGAAATCCATAAAACTCTATGGGATGAAACAATTTGTTATCTTTGTGATACTAAGAAGGTGGGGGATGAAAAGTAAATTTTCTTAGATTGTCTTGAGTATGTCCAAATTATATCTCAATTTTAAAATATTTGTATCAATACCGACATTCCTAAACTTTAACTTATCAAAACCATGAAGATTTAGGAAAGCTTGTCTTCAAACTTTTTGAGCATAGAAATAAAATTGGAAAGCAAACCAATTAATTCCTTAATGTTTTTTCTTAAGGTATTATAGGCCAAAGTTGGTGTTAGGTAGTCATTCATCATCATCATTATTATTAAAGTGTCACCTATTATTGACTTTTTAAATAAATTTTATATTAATAAATACTTTTTTCAATTTGGATGTTGATTAGTAGAAAGTGAGACCAACATTGGTATGAGACCCATAAAATTAAAATAATTAATGATGATGATGTTATGGTCCATTGAGATCAACAATAATTTGTTGGATCTTAACAAATAAAATATAACAATTTTGTTTTATTTTTTGTCTTTTAAGATCAAATAGTTTGGAAATAATATTGTTAATTCAATTTGTTTTTTGTGGGTTAATACACTAGCAACAACTACATTAATAATATTAATGTGTCTATACAAGAAAATGGACATATATTTAGCAAATACTATTATAATTTTTTTATTATTAATATGATAAATATATGCACATATCCATGTATACAAACATATTGGGGTTGACAGATGCAAGGGGAGTCTACATGATCCTGGAGGAAATAAGATTGTTCATTATGCCTAGAGCCATGGGAATGTTTCAAATAATTTAGAAGAGGCTTAATCACTATGGTGTGGTCTTTTCATTTCCAAGGATGAAGGATGCATGTCCTTACTGGTCTTTGGGAACTCCATGTTGATCATAAAAGTGATTATTGTGCTTTCTAGCCTAGCAGGGAATAAGTTAAAATCCATTGCCTATCAAATCAATTGTGTTCTATCTCATTTTACCATATCAAGAGGGACTTGAATGGGGAGACATATCATTGGGATAACGTTGTTTCTTCCTTAAGCCTAGGATTTCTAGTTAAAAATAGTGGCTTTATCTATTGCTTAATCACCTAGATTTATTTGTTAGTAGGTATTAATTGGCCCCATATCCAATGTGCAAAAAAAAAAATGATAAAAAATTGGCCATTCCTTTGGAAGAATAGAAAGAGGTGGTCTATTCCATACATCCTTATGAATTGGCATGTTTCATTCATGGCTCTTCAATGCAAAAAGTTGATTCCATTCATGAAATGTGGGAAAACGCCTATCCTGAGTTCCTTGTGGGGGGGAATTTCTAGTTTGGAAATTGATGGGTTAGGACTCTAGTGGTTGTTTTTGTGCTCTCTGGGAAAGGATTTTTCTCTTTTGGTGTGAAAGAAGTTGGTCATTCTTCCCCTTTTCATGTGGGAGATGTTTGGGATAGAGATTTTCTCCAAGGCCCGAGTTTCCAAGCAACACTTCATCCTTGATATTGGTACTTTCCTTTTATCATAGTGCTTTGTCCAAGCAAGTCCTAGCTCCTTGGATTTTCTTCCTTTGGTAACAATGTTCGTGGATTTTGTGTGATTGATTCTTGGAGCTCTGGGATTGGGATTGGGATAAATTCATAGGTTTTGTTCCTTCTATGGTTTTTGTACTGACCTTCCTTGACTAGCTTGGGATCTTTTGTTCTAGTTTCTGTTATGAACCAACATCTTGAGAATGATAAAATTCAATGAATAATAGTCCACATCGAGGGGTAAACCTCCTTTTACAATATATTCAATGTAAAAAATGAGATGAGATGATTGTAAGACTAGGTCTCCTTGGTATGTATATAGGAGGCAAAGGGTACACTTATAATGAAAGGATACAATGAAGGGTTCTAGCCTACATACAAATATAACACTAGAAATGTAATAATTTAATCTATAGGGATTAATAATGGGTTTTATTCTTAACATGGGGATTTGTATAGGAATTAAAATTCCCCTCCCTTTCAAACAAGTGTTGACCTAAAAAATTGACTAACTGTGAGTGTTTCTGCATGAAGAGCTCATCTTCCCATGTCGCCTCTTCACTATTATATTCTTCCATTTGACGAGGTACTCAATAATTTCTTGATTTCACAGCTGCTTAATCCTTGTTTCAAGGATTGTTTCTGGTTCTAGTATGATTTTACCTTCTTCATTAAACTTTGGTAAAATAGTTTGGACTAGTATCTTGTCACTAATTACCTTCTTTAAGAAAGATGGATGTACATGTGAAGATGGAGGAAAATCCAACTTATAAGCCATACTTTCAATCTTTTGCAAGACCTTATAGGGGCCATAATATTTGGGTGCTAATTTATTGTCCTTCTTTTGTTGCTTGATGAACATTTGTTTATATGGTTGTAGCGTCAAAAATACCCAATCCCCAACTTCAAATTTCCTTTCACTACAATGTCCATATTCTTGTTGTTTCATCCTATTTTGTGCCATAACAAAGTTTTTCTTCAATAGTTTGAGAACCTCTTGTTAGTGCCTTATGTACTCCTCCACTACTGAACCTTTGTATTCCCTTTCAAGGCAATGTGATGGATGGAGGATGATATCCATAAAGTGCCAAAAATGGAGACATTTTTTATGAAGTATGGAAGGATGTGTTGTACCACCATTCTTCCAAGGGAAACCACTTGAACCATTGTGTATGTTTATCATATGCAAAACAACGAAGATACCCTTCTATAAATTGATTCATAATCTCATTTTTCCCATCATATTGAGGATGGTAAAATGAATTGTGAGCCAATCGAGTACCCAAATAAGAAAATAATTTAATCCAAAATTTTCCAGTGAAAATTGGATCTCTATCACTTACAATAATCTTAGGGACTCCGTGTATCTTTTTAACTATTTCCATGAATGTTGCAACTATTATAATTTCTTTAAAAGAATGAGAAAGAGAGAGAAAATGGGCATACTTTGTCAATAAATCCATTACTACCATGATGAAAGTATTTCCTTCATATTTGGGTAAACATGTAATAACATTCATTGAAACTTCTTCCCAACGTTGACTTGGTATAAATAATAGTTGTAAGAGACCTGGAATGTTGATTGTGTCTCCCTTATTCTATTGGAATACCACGCATTCATACACAAAATTTTGAACATCAGTTTTAAGACCTTTCCATTAAAAATCCTTCTTGATCTTGAGGTAAGTTTTCGAGAACCACGAATGTCCTCCTATAGGAGAAGTGTACAATTTCATAAGGATATTTTGTTTGAGTTGGGAATTATTACATAAATATAGGCGATCATGATACCATATCAATTAATTCTTCCATACAAATTTATCTAATGCATTGAGGTCCTCTAATAGTTGCTGAATGATCTTGCATACCTCTTGATATTGCTTACATTCTATCCTTTCTTATTCCACTCAATCAGATTGCAAAATAAAAATAGCAGATAATAAACCCTTAGTTTCTTCTTCTTTCCTTGAAAGTGTATATGCAAAAACATTATGTTTTCCTTTCTTGTAGATAATTTTAAAGTCATAACCTAGAATCTTTATAACCCATTTTTGTTTCTCTTCTGAAGATAATCATTTCTCCAAGAAGTACTTCAAACTATCACAATTTGTTTTTACTTTGAAGTGTCTTCCTATTCGATAAGGGTGTCATTTCTTAATTGCGTGTAGTATGACCAAAATTTATTTTTCATAAATGGGTTTGAGTAATTTTTTTCCTTTAAGTTGGTTGATTTCAAAGGAAAGGGGCCTTCCTTCTTGCATTAAAAATACATCAATTCCATGGCCTAAGGAATCACAGTCTACTAAAAATGTTTTTTTGAAGTCAGGTTTGGCTAGGACATGAGTTGTATAGTTAGCCTCCTTAATTTTTTCAAAATATTTGGTTGCTTATTGATTCCAAGAAAATTATTCCTTATTTAATAATGTTATTAGAGGTTCCACTACTTGACATAGTTCTTGAGAAACTTGCTGTAATATCCTGTCAATCCTAAGAATCCTCTAAGTTTCTTCAATGTTTTAGGAATTGGCCATTCCCTCATAGATTTAATTTTGTTAGGGTCCATGTTTACACCTTGATGAGATACAATATGATCTAAATATTCCACTTCTTGAATCCCAAAGGCACACTTGGAAGGATTTGCATAAAGTTGTTTCTCTTTCAAAAGTTGTAATACTATGTCAACATGTTTTACATTCTCTTCCCAAGATTTTGTGTAGATTAGTGTGTCATCAAAAAATACTAACACAAATTTTCTAAGGAAGGGTTTGAAACTAGAATTAATCAAGCTTTGAAATGTTGAAGGTGCATTAGTATTTCCAAATGGCATAACAAGAAACTCATAATGATCTTAATGTGTTCTAAAATAGTTTTTGGGAATGTCTTCTTGCCTCGTTCTGATTTGATGATATCCCAAATGAATATCCAACTTCATAAACAAAATTTATCCATGCAATTCATATAATAATTCATCAATGACGGGGATAGGAAACTTCTCTGTGATGGTCATTTTTTTGAGATTCCTATAATCTAGACACATACACCATGAAACATCCTTCTTCATAACCATTACTACGGGTGAATATAAATAACTTTGTCTAGGTTGAATAATGTCTTCCTCTAACATTTCTTGGAGCATACGCTCAATCTCACTCTTTTGTGAATGTGGATACCTATAAGGCCTAATGTTAGGTGGTACGCTTCCTAGTTGCAAATGAATAGCATGGTCATGATCTTGATCCTGTGGAAGACCCTTAGGAATATCTCCAAATACCTTGGAATGGTTTTTGATAACTATTTGGAGATCCACTGGAGAAAAGGATATAGATGTTTAAAAATCTAGTGAGAGAAATTATGCAATTACACCATGGTTTCCCTTTTTGAGTAAATTTTTCATGCTATTAGAGATTATTAACTTATAAAGTTTCCCTTGGATACATCTAAGCTCAATTTCCTTTCCTTCTGAGAAAAATATCATGAAAATATCTTGAAAATATCTTGAAAATTAAGTGCCACTATTCCCAATGATTGTAACCATTGGACCCCTAATACAACATCAACACCACCCATTTGGATGGAAACCATGGGACTATCCAATAAACATTCCCCCATATCGTAAGGTACCAAATATATTATAATAAGTAGAAACATAAATATTGCATCAAATGCCAGTGGAACGACAAAATATAGAGAATCACAACACCAAAAATGATACATTTATTAATAGAAAGACAAGTTCACTAAATTTCTCCAAAATGGTAGCTGACTCCCAGGTGGTGTAACATTCCTTGGTGATCCAGATTATTTTGAGAATGAAATGAAGGGATAAATATAATAAGTAAATACACACATATATTGCAATAAACACGGAGATATAGTAATGCACAATTTTTATTAAACATGGAAATGTACATAAATTGTAAAAACACAGAGTGAATGACTCACTAGAATGGTGGAAACTTATCTCTGAGAAGAGATGTGATGGCTACACTCATTCGCAAGAAGATGATGATGTTCACAATGAGGCTCCAAGGGCCTTTTTAACATTAAAAAAATCCAAAAACCTAACGTCGGAAGATGGAACACCAAAAGGTTTGCGGGCCCCGATGGGGGTAATTGATATGTCAACTTCCCAAGGGCATAACGCTTGCATACGATCTTCGTTTGGGGTGAACGATAGTTTGTTGGAAAGGTCTATTTGAGGACTATACATTTTTCCATCAAACTTAGGATAATTCCTATAGTGAAACTATGGTGGACCCAAAAAACGTTGTTTAGGGCCTCAAAATGACCTTGAAAGTTTAAGACCCGAAAATATGTAGAAAAACTGCCAAGGTGGAAACCCCTATTTTGAGCTAGCGAAATAGGTGGGTGGCCACCAATTTCCACCTAGATAATTATTTCCCCATTAGGAAGAAATGGTATCCATTGTGTCAAGTTCCCGAGGAAGCTTTTTTTGAATATGAACCTTAATTAGTTGCTTTCCTTGCTGAAGAAGTTGTCCTAATTAGCTTGTTAAAGGTTGTTATGAACCTGTTGTTAGAGGGAGGATGACAATATAGCTTCATGATATGCATGAGTGTGGGAGGAATCTGTCGATGAAGATGCAACATGAAGAACATGAAGGGATTTATTATAACTTGGTTTGACTGGGCAATGTGTAGGTGTAGTAGGAATATCTTGCTGCTCTTCTATGATTTTTTTTATCTTCTTCTATTGGATAGAAGGGTATTGGGCCTAGGGTACATTGGTTGCAGTATCCTTCTCTTCCGATAATATTGTGAAGAGGATAAACTTTACAGTATGAGAGATTACTTTGTGACACTGTTTTTTCAAGATAATAGTCAGAACTACCTCTGGTATCCTATAGAGATGACCCCCCAGAGTAACAATGACACTATGGGGTCGAGACTCATAAACAACATGACACTTCCACATATACGTTTGGATTAATAGAACATCACAAACTTCTAGTGGGGAAACATCACACAGTACCTCATCCTTGAAGGACTTGATTTTGTATGACAAGAGACATTGCTTGTTGACACAAAGATCTCATCCCTAGCAAAGCCATCAAATGTTGTATGGTTGCGAGTGTGGTGTTCTCGGAAAATCCAACTTCTTGATGACCTTTGCTAAGATGTGGTTCTTTTAGCTTCCTCTATTAACAATAAAATGCAGTGAGGTCCCCTTCACCCACATCTGTGAATGGAAAAGGTGCTCCCCATCCTCAAGATCCTCTATCTCTTCTGGTTAGATTGTTGTGGTCGCGATAATAGCAGTGGGTTATGCATCAATTATCTGTATCCTTTTATTGTTGTCTGAATCAGAGTCTGATTCGGGGCTCGGTTTTGTTTCTTTGAGCTTGGATACCAATGATTGTTTCGACCAACATTCATCAGTGTTGTGCCAAGGGATTTTGTGGAAGTCGCACCACTTCCTAGTGTCCTTCTTCATCTTCATGTTACCCTTATTTTCCTATGGCTTGTACTGGTTGTCTTGATGTTGGATATTCTATGGATTAGGTTTGCCTTTACCATACTTTGGTTGTTGCGGTTTTGTAGACCCAAATTCCAGCTTGTTCTAGTGCTTAAAGTTTTTCTCAATTTTGACAGCATATCAATAAGCTACTCTTAGTGATGAGATGTCCATAAACTCCATTTCGGTTTGGATGTTGTTACAAGAAATTTTTCCTCACCCCATACAACTTCCTTGGATGGCCTTTCCGTTTCCTTATGCAGACTTGAAGTCCCCTTTTGTACCTTCCAAAGCCAAAAAAATCACATTTTTCGACATATATGTGCCCTATCAGTTAGACAACAAGCGTATACATAGGTTTCTCCACTATAGCCCATGTACATCGGGTTTGGTTCTCAAAATTAAAAATTATGTCAGGTTTCCATGCCATGTCACGAGATCCATGATCCTTTACCTTCCATATACTAGAAATGCTCTGAATTGGCCATTCAGTTCCATTTGAAGACTATAAGTTGATCCATATCCAAGCCTTGAGGAGATTCAACAATTCAACTTTGAGAGCAAAGACACTCTGGAGAAATTTCACTTCTTATTGAGTCTACATCCCTTTGTCCTTGAAAGTTTGAACTCCTTTTTCACCCCCCAATATCTTCCTTCTTTGTGATGGAGAACTTCATTTTCTCTTTTATATGAGCTTGCCTTTGGTGGAGGATTGAAGTGGTGGAGGCCCAACTGGAGGGACTTAGTTTCTCAGTTTCGATACGTGTTGTTACAAAAGTTTGTCAACTATATACTTTTGTTGATTATTTTAATAGAAATACTATTTTCTCGTCCAATTGATATCTTGCAAATATTCGAATTATTATTCCATGGGCGTATTTTTCATGTATGTTAATGGATTAAGCTAATCTATGTGATAAAACTATACATTATCACCATATTCTTTCATATCTTGGTTGTTGGGGACAAGTTGCAAGTATAAAGCTTTGACTTGTGTGCTCAACGATGGTCTTCATCAAACATCCAGATGAGGTAGGCTCTTGGACTTGTCTTTATAGCATCTCATTTAGATATCATACTTGGGATTAGAGTTGATTTGTGCATGTCATTCTGTGAAGATGTTTTCCATTCCATAAAGAGATTTTCCTCATAACATATGTACATGTGTAGAGCCCCATGGTATTTTAGAACCAGATGCCACTTAGAGTCTTTGATACCCATCTTGGTGTGCAAGGTGTGGAAGGTATTTGTGAAATCCGACACTATTTGGCCCCTCTCTCGATGTAGTGTGGTCCATCTCATGTATTGGTCATCATAGTTTCCCATAGGGTAATATTGCTCCTTGACCGCATCCATAAAAAAATCTCAAGTGGGCTCGACCCCAAATTTTCTAGAATCCTCTGTGGAATTTTGTTCCCAATAATTTTCCCACTAATGTTTGACATGGGGGAGAGCCTTAAGGAGCACAAAGGTGATATTTTCTCTGTCAAAAAAATTGTGAACAAAGAAATAACCTTCCAACAAATTTATCCATTTTTCCAAAGCATCTGCATCGATCTGACCCTCAAATATGGGAATATCAAAATTAACTTGTACCTTGAATGGGGAAGCATCTTCGAAGTGACTGCTTGATGAAGATGAACCTGTTATTGTCGGGAGTCGTTGAAGGATCTGGGAAAAATTCTCCAACATCTCGTTCCTTTGTTGCACGAGGGCTTCCATGAGAAATAACTTGATGGGATCTTCTTCTCCCTTGTCTCTCTTATCTTTCTCCATGGGAGGTTGCTTGGACTAGTGAGAGAAGTTGTCCTCAAGAGAAACTAGCTCTCTCTCTCTCTTTGTCCCCCCCACTCTCCTCCCTCTCTCTCTTTATCTTTCTCTACCTTACTCTCTCTCCTTCTAACCCTCTCTCCCTCCATATCTCCCTCTACTTCTCCCTCCCACCCTAAAAATCTCTCTCTACCCATCTCTCCCATCCTCTCTCTACATTCCATTCTCTCTCTAAAATCTATCTCTCTTTCTCACTTTCTCTCTCCCCCTATATCCACCCTCTCTTCCCCTCTCTCCTTCTCTCCCTTTTTCCTTCTCTCGCACCCCACTCTTTCCTCTCTCTCTTTCCCTCCCCCTGCTACACTTTTTCCTCCCCCTCTCTCTCTTTACCTCTCTCTCTCTCTCTCTCCCTCTATCTCTCTCCCTCCCTCTCTCTCTCCCTCTATATCTCTCTCTCTCTCTACCCCACTCACTCTCTCCCGCTATCTATTTAAAAGAACTCAAAATTTCGGTTCCTATTTCGTATCAAATTGGAAAATGGTAATGTGTCAAAAGGGCAATGGTTAGGGTGTTAAAGTCATTAAATAAACCTCATGGTAACTAGATGTACCACTTTGTTGCCGAACCCATGAGAGTTCATTGGAAAAGTCGTAATCTTATGGAGTCATCCATCAAGGAGTTGGATGAACACCATAGATGAAAAGTCATAACATGATTATTCATATATTCTCTTGCTCAACCGTCAAATTTAGGAATGTTGGATGGTAATTTGGTCAGTATGATGGGCCAATAAGGATAATGTAGAATAGGATCATTCAAAATTGTAAACAAATCAGGTAAATCCAAAGTGGCTATAAAAGAAATGGTCAGTTCACTTGAGGAAACTAGTAGTTCTAAGGGGGAAGCCTCGTAGGTATACCAATAGGAACATAAGAAGTCTACATATAATTAGATAGTCCTGACATATTCAGTTATGGAGGATTTTGAGGTAGATATCCCACAGGGTTGGGTTGATTAGGTATGTTCCCTTGGAAAGGAACATTATATTGAAAATTTTGACCCCAAGTGGGATTCAAAGAACCTGGATACGGTTGACCAAGGTTAGGGGATACAAAAGAGTTAACTTGAGGATGTTTCTCCCCAGACGGTTGTAGATTTCCTTGGAAAGGAAGATCCCAAGGTTGAGATTGTAACCCAAGTTCATTTTGTCCATAAACTGGTTTATGGACTCCAACTTGATATTTCCCCCCAAATTGAGGTTGTCCCCCAATTTGAGGTTGTCCCCCAAATTGAGGCTGCCTCCCAGCTTGGGGTTGAACTCCAACAAGAATATGGAAACCAGAAGTGACGAAAAGACTGGTGCCTTGAATTGTATTGGAACCACTAGGGCCAGGACGATGAGATCCTCCTATAAAAGGTGGAGGAGGAACGTAAGGCCCCCTAGAGAGAATCTAGGAAGGTGTAGGAACAAACTGACTTGCAACGTTATACCCAGGAGGAACAAAAAGTCCAGACCCTCCGGATGGATTTTGGGTAGGGATAGAAAAGGAAGAGTTCAAAGCTTTATACCCAGGGGGAAGTGATGGATTTGGTCTAGGTGGAAGTGGCGTTCCAATAGGAGCTTGAGTGATAACCACATTTCCGGTAGAAACTGTGGTAGCTTATGGGACCATAATAGAATGGGCCATCTGGAGAGGAAGAATCGAGTGAGAACCAACCAACAATTGGTTTGAAACGACGGTGACACTACTGGTAGTACCAGTAAAATGGTCTAAAGCTATCATATAGGTAACAAACATTTTAGGCACTTGCGATGTCATAGGTTGATCAAGACTCGCTCCTATGTTACCGTAAAGATCACGTACTGTCAAAGGGATGAAACTAGGATTAACAACTCCAACAGTGTGAACCGAGATTCTAAATTATTCACTAGGAAACAATGGATCTTCTACTCCAGATCCCACATTAGGTCCAACAGGTATTCCAATACTCTCAACAACAACAATTTCTCCCGATGAATTCATCTGGAGCAAATGTGCGTCTTTTATAATACTCAATAACGGATTTGGTAGAAGCTAGAAATCCTCTAAAGAATCTGAAACAATTCAAAATCCTTCCAAAGAGTGTGTGCTTCCAACTTCAGAAGCTACTTTGTTATTGACTACTCCCGTAGGAGAGCCTTCTGGTGAGTTAGGAAGCAAAGGGAGATAACCTTCCAGATATTCTGGGGGTAACCCTTGCATCCTACGTGAACGATGAAGGCCGATGTTGGCTGAACCAAGCAAAGAATGAAAAAAATATATGGCCAAATAAAGAAACAAACAACACTCACTAATAAAATCTAGAAATCAAACCAAGCAAACAAACCTTCTTATTTCAAAGTCACTAGTTGGTGATTAAATCCAACATCACGAAATCAAGACAAGAAGGGGCTGGGATAAAGCAGGTGTAAAAGTTACGTTGACGACCTACTTAACGGATTTACACCCTGGTGCAAGCTCCCACACATAATCGTGGGTATACGCTCCAAGAAGCCCAAGTGAGTTTGGCCAACGTCGATTCCAAGTACCATGAAGACTTTCCCCTCCATAGTCACCTCGTGTAAAGACCCTAAAGAGATATGCTACTAAGGTTACCAACTACAACAATGATGCCTAGGGAAACAATCGATAGTTTGATCCACGCGCAAAGGTAAGGTATCTAGCCCGAAATCAACTAGAGAATATCCCACACATAATTGTGGGTATGCCTTCAAATGACCCCCAATAATATGCGCAATCTCTACACCAAGACCAAAAAAGCAGGGCTAGTGACTCTGCCAGTCTTAATGAGACCTCAGGTTTGACCCTTGTGTGAGAAGGGCTTCCCAGGACAAAATGTAGCAATTGGATTTGAACTCTCCCTATAACAAGATAATATTGTGTGTTTTGATGCTTTGGAGAGTGTGCCTTACAACCTATTCCAAAGCACTATCCTATCTAATGTTGGTGAAAAGGATCCCTAGAAAATAAAAGTTGCTAATAAATTTTAAATTTACGCTGTATTATAGAGGCTGTTATTTACTCAAAAGGGAGATGAAGATGAAACTGATGATGTTGTGACCTTGACCCAATAAAATGCAAAGAGATATGAATGTGAAAATTTTCAATTCAATGAACTCTAATTACAGTAGGAAGAAGGTGTTCTTTTGAAGTACAAAAAGCTACGAATTGCAATTTCTTAATTTAGAATGAACACAATTCCAAACAATCATGAACTACAAAATTTTCCAATCCTTCTCTTTAACCAATATTTCGATTGTAAAAAATTTCTTATGAAAGATTACTAAAAGGAATAAATGAATTCAGTTATTCCTTTTCAAAACAAAGCCAGAGATGTGATGATGAAAGGAAAATGTAATCCAAGAAAATCAAGACATTCTCAACACAATACCCAAATCAAATTCGTAATATAGACAAAAATGAAAAACACAAGAAAACCTCTTGTCATATGCAAGAAAAAAGTGTTTCTTAATCAACAAACTATTGAACAGGNGGGGGGGGGGTGTGAATCAGTTGTATAAAATTTCTTTCATTTTATAAGCAGATTACTTATTAATAAATAAATTATGCCTTTAACATTTAACTTGCAGTAATACATTTAACCAATAAATATACAATCACACAAATGAGACAGTGACACAATGATTTTTCATGAGGAAACCCAAAAAGGAAAAACCTCTTCTTCTTATGAATGAAAGGAAAGCTCCAATTCTCTTTACATTCTTATTTTATTTGAGCTACAACCCAAATGAGTCTGCTACCTCTATTTCTTCAGTACCTACTGAATGGAAGCTACATATCCAGATGTACAAGCACCAAGTTGTACAAGAAACTTTTACAGTCTCCCCTTGCTCCTCCCTACCTCCCTATAATCCTCCTCTGTCACTAAGAACCTTTCTATTCAAGAGAAACAATGACACTAAACAATTTCACTCCATTGTTTTTTTACAATTACATTTCTGTCCATTCAAATTGTACACCAGAACCCTCAAGCATCGAAGATTTAGTTACAATAACTGAACAACTACCTTATAGAAATTATTATTGGCTAAGGCATCAAGAAGAACAACAACCGTTCGATCTGTTTCATCATTTAATCAGCGTCGTTCGATGAGCATACATTGAGTTTTGACTTTTAAACTGAAACAAGCCTTGAGCGCTTCAGCAAGACACTTGTGCTAAACCATATGCCCATTGGTTGTGACCACGGGCTTAATCAAAATGCATTTCGCATTTCGCATTTTGGCAATCTTGTGATGACCCTTCTCGACACTTTTAAGTCATGATTTTTGAAACCCCGAAAATGAGCTTAATTGGACCGACTCCTTCCCTTCTCATGACCATTGGCTGTGACCAAGCGCTTATCCATAAAGTGCTTTCGCGACTCACGATTTTGGGTTTCACTATTTGGAAGGTTAGCGCACCTCCTTTCTTTGACCTCTAATTTCCCGATATCTGCTTTTCTCCGATCGATGGCCCACAACCTTTCGTGATCAGACAGTCCTGATCTCGACGAGACTTTGCGTTTCGCGATTTTGCGTATCGCGATATCGGGGGTTGGAGCACCTCCTTTCTTTGATTCCCAATTTCCCGATATTTGATTTCCACTTACGTTGGATCGACGCTCCTCGACCCTCCATGATCCAATGGTCTGGATTGGATTGCGAATTCTGGGGTTATTTACTTAAGTTTTTGTTTGATTAATTCATAAAAATGAAAACTGTGCCAATGGAATGCCATTCCGAATCTTCAACACATGTATGCGCCATTTGTGGTAAGACTGTTTAGTTATAGTTTGTCTCTTCATACCTATGACTGAAAACTATGCCATTCTCTCTCAGCAATGGAATGCTATTCTGAAAACTATGTCATTCCAAATTTGCCATAAACAACAATGTCGATAAACTACACAATGCTATCAAATGCTCCGTTCAAAATAATCTGTTTATAATATTTTTTTCCAAATGACAACCGCACCTATAACAACAATGCCAACAAGGCCATTTAACTAATATGCCAATCTTGGAGAAGATCTATCCCATGTAGACCTCAACCATAGCCATTGCTAACATTTTATTCCATATTGAACTTTGATATTGCATATTTAAAGTTAACATCAATGATAACTAAAGTTAACATCAAATGACAACATGTTGAATGTAATTTCAGCGTTGTTCATTTAGGAACTTGGCCAACAAACTCCCCCTTTGGCATTGATGGAAAACTTTTAATCCTTTCAATCCTTTCTCCTTCTTTTGACATCTATGGAAAAGTAGCAACCATACTCCGCCTGACAAAGAAAACCACCTGTAAAGAGGTATCATACCAGCAACTCCTCCTATCAAAATAATTAATAAACCTGTGCAATCTGATAACCAAACTAAAAAATATAGCATGAAATCCTGTATTTCTAAGTATAAAAAAATATTAGAGAGGTAATACCCCCAACTGATCCCTGATATCAAATTGCATCTTGGGTAATGGTTTAGTAAATATATCTTCAAGCTGGTCCTTAGTGCGAACATATTCCAGTTTTATAACATTAGACATAACCTGCTCTCTCAGAAAATGAAATTTGATGGGAATGTGCTTTGTTTTTTAATGCATAACAGGATTTTTAGAAATACTAATTGCACTGGTATTATCATAGAAGATAGATATAGGTTCATCATAATGAATGTGTATATCTTCCAGCATCTGTTTCATCCATAGAACCTGAGTGCAACAATTTGCAGCTGCAATGTATTCTGCTTCAGCAGTAGACAAAGAAAATGTTGATTGCTTCTTACTTGACCAACTTACAAGACATCCTCCAAGAAAAAATGCTCCTCCACTAGTACTCTTCCTGTCATCAACACAACTTGCCCAATCAGCATCAGTGAAAGCATAAAGATCAAGTTGATTACCTGTAGGATACCACAAACCATACTCTATTGTTCCCTTAAGATATCTAAAAATTCTTTTGACTGCAAGTAGATGAGAAGTTTTTGGTGAAGCTTGAAACCTGCCAACTTGACAAATTGCATGCATAATATCAGGTCTTGTAGCTGTAGCATAAAGAAGACTACCAATCATAGATCTGTACACTGTCTGATCAACATCTTTAGTGTCGTCAAACTTAGTTAATTTACAACCAGTAACCATGGGAGTGCCAACTGGTTTAGAATCTTCCATATGAAATTCATTAAGCATTTCATTGATATACTTGGTTTGATAAATGGAAATACCTTTATCAAATCGAGTAATTTGCAAGCCTAAGAAAAACTTCATTTCTCCTAGCATGGACATCTCAAGCTCTTTCTGCATACTTTTAGCAAACTGGCTACTGAGCCTATCATCATCACTACCAAAAATGATATCATCTACATAGATATCAATCATAATCAAGTTATCATTTTCTTATTTCATGTAAAGATTACTATCAGTGTTACCTTTCCTGAATCCTTGTTTCCTTAAGTAATTGTCAAGTCTGGAATAACAATCCCTTGGTGCTTGCTTCAGCCCATACAATGCCTTTTTCAACCTATAAACATATTGTTCTGCTTCTTGTACCTGAAAACCATCTGGTTGTTCCATGTATACTTCTTCTTCTAAATCACCATTCAAAAATGCAGACTTTACATCCATTTGATAAACTTTAATGTGCTTAGAACTAGCATAAGCTAAAATCAGCCTAATGGCTTCCATTCTTGCAACAGGAGCAAAAATTTCACCATAATCTATTCCTTCTACCTGTGCATACCCTTTACACACTAATCTAGCCTTATTTCTGGTGACTTTTCCTGCTTCATCCATCTTATTTTTGAAAACCCATTTAGCCCCTATGACATTTTTATTCAAAGGTCTAGGAACCAACTCCCATGTCTTATTCTTTTCTATTTGACTAAGCTCTTCATTCATTTCTTTCATCCAACATTCATCTTTAATTGTTTCTTCAACATTTTTGGGTTAAATAAGAGAAAGTAAAGATACATGTTCATGAGTTGAGGTGGATTCTTTCCTTCTGCTTCTTGTTCCAACACCTGCATTTATGTCACCAATTATCTGTTATTTAGGATGATTTTTCTGTATTCTTTTGCTTAGAGTCTTAGATGGGGTTATGATTTTGAATGGAGTTGTGCCCTGTATTGATGTAGCAATTAACTGTTCATTATCATCAATCTTAGTTTCTTTTGTTTCACTTACATCTTTATCCATCTTATGTTTGTCATATATTTTATGTATTTGTTGATCCTTTTGTTTAGATTTGGACTTCAAAAATGAGGACTCATCAAACTTTACATCTATAGATTCAACATTTTTTATTAATCTGAAATTATAGCATTTATAAGCCTTTCTTGAACATGAATATCCAACCAATATGCCTTCATCAGTTCTAGAGTCTAATTTTCCCAGATTTTTATCAATTCTTTTAATGTAACACTTACTCCCAAAAATTCTAAAATGTTTTATGTTTGCTGGTCTTCCTTTCCATAATCGATAGGGTGTATTATCAGTATTATTTCTTAGCAAACTTCTATTCAAGATGTGTACAACGGTGTGAAGAGCCTGAGGCCAAAACATGTCATTCAATCTGGACTCATTTAACATTGTTCTTGCCATTTCCATAACAGTTCTGTTTTTTCTTTCAACAACACCATTTTGCTGAGGTGTTTCTGTAATAGAAAAATGTCTTTTAATTCCATTTTCATCATAGTAATTGTTAAATTCATTTGACACAAACTCTCCTCCATTGTATGACCTTAAGCACTTAATCTTCATATCAATTTCATTTTCAGTCTGTTTTTTGAAAACTTGAAAGCAACTAAATGTTTCAGACTTCTTTTTCAATAAAAACAACCAAGTCATTCGAGTAAAATCGTCCACAAATAACAGAAATTATCTTTTACCATTTAGACCTGTTGTCCTCATAGGTCCACATACATCAGCATGTATTATTTCCAAAGGTTTTGTTGTAGAATATTCCTTTGTTTAAACTTGACTCTAATTTGTTTACCATGTTGACATTGTTTACAAATAGAGTTGGAAATATTTTTTATGACAGGTAAGTTCCTTATTGCCTCCTTTTTATTTAACTAAATCAAATTGTCAAAGTTAATATGTCCAAGTCTTTTATGCCATAACCAGCTTTCATCTTCATGTCCAAGATATCAATTTTCATCCTTTTCATCTAAAATGTATATATTATTTGATGTCCTTGTAGCTGTTCCAACTAGCTGATTTGTTTTAACATCCCTGATTTGACATTGTTTAGAATCAAATATCATAAGATGCCCTTTATCAAATGTTTGACTTACACTCAACAAGTTATGTTCCATATTTTCAACCAGTAAAACATTTGCAACCATTATGTCTTTGTTCAAACAAACAGTGCCTCTTCCAACTATTCGAGCTGATTGATCATTACCAAATGTGACTGAACCTTCTTTTCTTTCATCTAAGGAATCGAAGATTTGTTTTCTTCCTGTCATATGTTTTGAGCATCCACTGTCCACACACCACATAACTTTATGATCAACTTGTAAAGCAAGTTTGCACTCTTCAATTTCTAAATGATCATTCTTCTTTTTCCAATAACTAGTTTTCTAATTTGTGTATTGTTTTATAACAGATTTTTGAAAATTCACTGGACAGTTTCTTGAAATATGTCCAAAGTTATTACACCTATAGCATTCAACTTCAAATTTCAAAGCATCAAATCTATTATGTGAGTTGCTCACATTGTTTTGAATAGATTTATCATATCTTCTTTCATATTCAAATCTAGATATGCCATGACTATTATGTGCACTTACATTTCTTGAAAAAACATTATAGAAAGATGCTTTGTGTCCATACTTATAACAAAAGAAATAGTAACCTTCAAACCTGTTTTGATGTCTACCATAACTTTCTCTATACAATGTTGAAGTCTGATTATCTTCTTGCTTTTCTGATCCCTTCTGCTTGTAGGTGTTTTTTTCATTTGTATGCTTTATACCTTCTTTTTCAAAACTCAAACTAGAGCTTGTATTAGTAACTTCATACTTATACCCAATTCCAGTCTTATCATAAGTTGATCTTTGACTACAGATAATTTGATCCAATACTTGAGAACTATTATTCATGTTATTTTCCTCTACTTTCTTTCTTAATAAAACTACTTCAAGTTTTAAACCTTCATTTTCCTTATCCCTCTCTACAAGTACACTATTTAGAGCTTCTTCAGTCACTCTAGCTTCTTCTATTTTGAGTTTTAAGTCAACTAACACGATCTTAGCGCTTTCAATTAAATTGTTTGACTTCTGTAATTCTTGATCTAAACCCTCAATCTCTTTTTTAAATTCTTTGCATTCTCTTCTTACTTTCTTTAATTCGGACAAAGCACTTACAAGTTCAGCTTCGAGGCCAACTTCACCTTCTTCTTCTTCAATAAGTTCATCATTCTTATTTTCCATAGCTATAAAAAGTTATATATCTGTACTTTCATCACTTTCATCTATATCTGAGGATTCACTATTATTTTTGATGAATAGACTTTTCTTTTTATAAAAAATTCTTTGAAATGGCTTCTTATACAATTTCTTATATTCTTTGATTTTGCTGTTACTTTCTTCTTCTCCATCAGAATTTTTATTGTACAAACACTTAGAAGCAAAGTGCCCTATTCTACCACAATTAAAGCACTTGAGAGGAAGTTTACCTTTGTACTTGCCAGTACCTCTTTTTAGATTTTTGACAAAATCAACTTCTTCCATGTCTTCTTCTGAATCCTCATGATTACTGGTTTCTGTTTCAACCTTTTTCTTGTCCTTCTTTGCTACCTTGAAGTCGACTTCCTTATTGGAAGGATTCTCATTAGATGTCCTCATCTCATATGCTGTTAGTATTCCTTGCAACTCATCCATTAGTAAAGTAGCAATATCAGTTCTTTCTTCTAAAACAGAGATTTTGGGATCAAATCTTGCAGGTAAATATCTAAGCACTTTTGCACAATAATAATGTTTTCAACTGTTTCTCCTAAACCTCTCATAGTATTGACTACTTCATGAATACGTAAAAAATGGGTAGCTATATCTTCAAATTCTTCCATCTTTAAACTTTCAAATTGACTTCTATATGATTGTAATTTAGCATTCTTTACCTTAGTATCTCCTTCATATACCTTCTTCAGTTTGTCCCATAATTCTTTTGCTGACTCACAATGCATTACCTTAACAAATTCTAAACCTCTCAATCCTCCAAGTATTGCATACATAGCTTTGGAATTACTTTCATAGAGTTTCTTCCCTGCAACATCTGTTGGAATTGTTACTGGAGCCTTATATTCATTCAACACAACTTGCCAAACATCTACTCCTTGGGACTGCAAAAAAAGCTTCATCCTGATACTCCAAAAGGCATAATTATGTCCATCAAACAGAGGTAATCCATTTTTAGTAAAATCAGATTTCTTATCCATTATTAAAGATCAAACTTCTAGTGATTAAACTGAATCTTGAAGTAACCTTCTCTGATACCAATTGTTGAACAGGATAAGTCAAATGAGAGGGGGGGGGGTGGTGAATCAGATGTATACAATTTCTTTCATTTTACAAGAAGATTACTTATTAATAAAAAAATCATGCCTTTAAAATTTAACTTGCAATAATACATTTAACCAATAAATATACAATCACACAAATGAGACATTGACACAGTGACTTTTCATGAGGAAACCCAAAAGGGAAAAACCTCTTCTTCTTATGAATAAAAGGCAAGATCCAAATTCTATTTACATTCTTATTTTATCTGAGCTACAACCCAAATGAGGTTGCTACCTCTGTTTCTTCAGTACCTATTGAATGGAAGCTACATCTCCCAAATGTACAAGCACCAACTTGTACAGGAGACTTTTACAGTCTCCCCTTGCTCCTCCCTACCTCCTTGTAATCCTCCTTTGTCACTAAGAACCTTTCTATTCAAGAGAAACAACGACATTGAACAATTTCACTCCATCTTTTTTTTACAATTGCATTTATGTTCATTCAAATCGTACACCAGAACCCTCAAGCATCGAAGATTTAGTTACAATAACTGAAAAACTACCTTATAGAAATTATTATTGGCTAAGGAATCAAGAATAACAACAACCATTCTATCTGTTTCATCATTTAATCAACATCGTTTGATGAGCATACGTTGAGTTTTGACTTTTAAATAGAAACAAAACTCGAGCGCTTTGGCAAGACACTTGTGATAAACCATATGCCCATTGGTTGTGACCACGGGCTTAATCAAAATGCATTTCGCATTTCACATTTTTACAATCTTGTGATGAGGCTTCTCGACACTTTTAAGTCACAATTTTTGAAACCTCGAAAAGGAGCTTAGCTGGACTGGCTCCTTCCCTTCTCATGACCGTCGGTTGTGACCAAGCACTTATCCATAAAGCGCTTTCGCAACTCGTGATTTTGGGTTTCTCTATTTGGAAGGTTAGCGCACCTCCTTCCTTTGACCTCTAATTTCCTAATATCCTCTTTCTCCGATCGATGACCCACGACCTTTTGTGATCAGACAGTCCTGATCTCATCGGGACTTTGCGTTTCGCGATTTCGCGTATCATGATATCGGGGGTTGGAGCACCTCCTTTCTTTGATTCCCAATTTCCCGATATCTGATTTCCACTTACATTGGATCGACGATCCTCGACCCTCCATGATCCAATGGTCTGTATTGGATCGCTAATTCTGGGGTTATTTACTTAAGTTTTTGTTTGATTAATTCATAAAACCGAAAACTGTGCCAATGGAATGCCATTTCGAATCTTCAACACATGTATGCACCATTTGTGGTAACACTATTTAGTTATAGTTTGTCTCTTCATGCCTATGACCGAAAACTATTCCATTCTCTCTCAGCAATGGAATGCTATTCCGAAAACTGTGCCATTCCAAATCTGCCATAAACAACAATGCCAATAAACTCCATAATGCTAAAAAATGCTCTGTTCAAAATACTATGTTTATAATAATGTTTGCCAAATGACAACTACACCTATAACAACAATGCCAACAAGGCCATTTAACTAATATGCCAATCTTGGAGAAGATCTATCCCATGTAGACCTCAGCCATAGCCATTGCTAACATTTTATGCCATATTAAACTTTGACATTGCATATTTAAAGTTAACATCAAAGACAACTAAAGTTAACATCAACTGACAACATGTTGAATGTAATTCCATCACTGTTCATTCAACAACCTGGCCAACACAAACAATCTGAAAAATAAAACGAATCTAAAACATCATGCAAACCAAAGACCCTTTGTCAAACAAGCACCCAAATCAAGATCTGAGATTATATCCTTGTGACAATGATCACAAACAAAAAAATTGCAAAATGTAAAGAAAGAATTTCAATCACTGAAGACCAATCAAGAGCAATCTTTAAACCTAGATATCAATCAAACATGGGCATTAGAATTTATCCCCAGGAGACTAAGGCAAAACTAGGAGGGAAAAAAGACAAATTGACTCACTCCAACAAAATCTACAGGAGTCGTCGCAGTCTGGGTATGGGACATAGCGCGACGAGAAAAGGTCATCGTAGGATACTAGTAGAGCACAATGAAACATCATCGCAATGGATTGGTCAAGAAGGATGCGACGTTTGAGGGTAGTCACAGGTTGCCAATGAGATACAATGCGACGATCTTTGTAAATGAATAAAAATTGGAAGAAAGACAAAAAATCCAACTGAACTTCTAGACCCAGGGAGTTTAGATGGATCACCCATAGACTCAAAAAATGAATCTAATCAGAAGAAGGCAGGCTAAGATAAAATGGGAAGCAAAAAATCAAAAGGAAGTCGCGTCCCTAGTATGGTCGTCAATTTTTTTATGAGATTAATCGGTAAATGAAGACATAAACAGATCTCCCTAAATCCACCTGAATCTAGAACAAAACAGAACTGAATATGATGCTTTCCCTAAGCTCTAACTATTGAGTTTACTAGCTAACAAGAGATAGGAAACATAGTGTTTAAATGTCGCTTCCTCTTGCCATTGTCATACTAGCTCCACTGAGGTTCTCCTGTGATATTTAATCTACAAGGAAACACAAGCCAACCAAAGTGAAAGCAATAGAATATACTCAACATGAACTTATGCATGTGATCAAGAAATCATACAATAAAACAAGACAAGTTTTATGGGAAAGAAACATATCACTGTATTATATTAAAGTGAAAGTGGAGATTACAACCAAAGCCTTGATGTCGCAAGGTCCCCTTTCAATCACCCTTTTCTCTAACACACACACTTGCTTCAATATTGAATGAAGAAGATCCATAATGACTTGCTGAACTGAAATGAGGCTCTCAAGCATGATCCGATGCAAAATTCTCCATACAATCTTAGCCTCGCTTTTCTTTATTTTGCTTAACATTTTCCATGAGAGATCCCTCTTTATATAGGGGAAAGAGATATGTTTGAAGAGATTAGGATGATCCCACCAAATTATAGAAGTGAGTAAGATCCAAATGATTTGGATGCCACCTCATCTTCTAGAATATCCCCTTCTAGAACTTTCATGAAATTTGACCTTTTCTTAGTCTTTTGACATCATCACACCCTAGTTGTAGAGCAGCCTACGAAGATGTCGCAGCCCAACTTTAGGGCAGAGGCCGATGAACAGGCATCGTCGCAACCTGTGTATAATGTAGCCTGGGACGACCTTCCTTAATAGGGTTTTTGAGAAGAGAAATCCAATCACTTTCCTCATGGAGAAATATTCTTTTTGGGAACATGAACACATGTTTGTCAATAGATCACTGGGGTGACCAAAATAATGTGTAACACCAAAGCATATAATTTCCAATGCATACCATTCTATTTCCAATGCATACCATACCATACCATTGTTTGATGTCTTAAATATTATAGGGTTTTTATGTGTCATCTTTCATTTCAGCAAGCATTTTTTATCTAAACCCTAGTTTATGCTTTCATTTTCAACCCCTTTTCATTTTATGATTACTTTTGTTAGGGGTTGTTATATTTATCCTGTTGTAAATTAGTTAATATCATTTATTGTCTTGGAGAGGCATGGAAATGTTATGGCATGACATTGGAAAGTTATATTTATTGTTATATAGGTTAAAATCAGAAACTACATGACAAGGCATGGGAAGCTACATGAAAATGGCATGGCATGTCTTGGAAAATCATGGAAATGACATGGCAATGGCATGCCATGGAATGTCTTGGAAAGGCATAACATTGACATGGAAATTCTGTGATATGGCAAGGCATGGAAATGGCATGGCATGGCATGGATTTTCAAGGCATGGAAATGACATGTCATGGAAAGGTTTGACAATGGCGTAGAAATGCCAATGGCATGGCATGGAATGACTTGGAAAGTAATGAAAATGGCATGGCATCAACAGGTTTCTCGAATTGGGTTTGGGAGGGTCCTTTGTTTCCTTGCGTTCTCTAATCCAATAATTGGGTAGGAATGTGCAATAAAATCTCATAGATGGCGAAGGGAAAATAATAATGGTTCCATGTCTCCCTGGAGGAATTTTGGTAGCATAGCATTAATTTCTATAGTGTGTCATGAAATTTTACCTCAAAACCTTTATTTGTAGGTGGAAAATGATACCCATTATAAGATATAGTTTCCATGTGAACTCTCTCGTTCTATTGATCAAAATCAATAAGTTTAGTGGACATCATGGAAGATTGAATAAATGTTATTAATAGTTGATGGGTTTAACAAAATTTACATATACCCACTATACAACCTAAACAAACATGTGCATTAATGAGTCCTTGACTATTCTTTTTGGCATTTATGAAGGGTTACACATAAATCAAATGATTTTATATATGTCATGCATAGAAAGAGGGGAATAATGTGTGTGCCCTAGAAAATAACAATGAGCTGTAATTGTTAAGTGATTTACAATTATGTAGAAGATAAATGAGAAAATTTATTTCTATAATAAATTATTGTAATATGCCTTTTTTAAGGTCACAATATTTTCAAGTGACCACTATTTGAGTGTGGATTGTCATTGGATTTAGATGGAGATAATTCAAGAGGTAGTCTATATTGTTGGTTGTGAGTTAGAATATGGATATCCACAACATTCATGCAAATAATTTAGAAGGAATGATCTATCGATGATGTAGAGATACATGATTGATTAGAAAGCAATGCTACTTGAGAACCATTAATTGCGTATGAATTTATCACTTAGCAATATTTTCCACCATAACTTATTCCTTAATGCGTAATGAAAGTATTCATAATCACTTCAGAAACAAATCAAGGGATTAATAAACATAAAATTCATACACTTTGAAATTCATATATTTATCAACATCAAATGCAGAAACAATGAGAATGATCATAAAGAACGTTCCATGAAATGTGAGTGTGTGTATATATATATATATATACACTCAAAATCGTCTAAATTGCACATTTTTTACAAAATGGAAACTCGTGCTTAGTATACAAAGCAACAAAAAGTTCCCTAACATAAAAAAAAATCTATACCATGGCCTAGCTACAAAATGGCAGTAGTTGATCAATCATTGACCATTGCCACCCTCTCCACCCTCAGGAGCACCCTAGAAATCTATCTTTATTATCTTGCTTGAGGATGAACCTTAAGAGGTTCTAGGCGTAGGCGTGCTTCGATGCTCTCGAGATTGCACAAAGAATAAAGAATGTTATAACTTTTTTTCATCAATGAATTAATAGACATACAAATTGATACTTTGTAATTTAACCTAAGACAAATCACCAAATATGAAATTGTCAATCGTGAGGGTGTTACCCTCCTCTGCGATCCCAATCTCTCTGCAATGCCACTCTACATTAGTTACAAGGAACAAGTCAAGAAAATTAAACAAATACGTGTAAAAACAAATTCATGAAACACAAAAAATTACCATCAATGCATTATATCACCATGAATATCTTAGGCATTGATGGGGATTCACTCGCAGATGGAGCACTAGGTTGTACAACCTGCTCCGAGACAACCTCTATTGTGGCAATCTCTATCAATGGGGTCGAAATCGGTGGTGGGGGTGGGTGGTAGATAGGTGGGATGTGATGGACCCTCATAGGATGTACAAGTGATTCCAACACCCTAGGCCTAAAGAAAGGAAACCCAGAAGCAACACTCAAGTGCCCAAGGGGTGAAATACGTCTATACCTAGCAAATATATCGACAGCCTACATACATACGAATAAAATCGAACTATTAGTACCAAATAGTAAAATTAAAAAACATAAACACAAACAATTTGAGAAGTATATGATATTTAACTTTACACATGATACCTGTGACACTGGTGATTTGTCCATCTTAGATGGACAATCCCCAACATCCCCTAGTGCCAAATCCTATAGAGACAAGAGAACATATAAAAAATTTGAGGATTTCATAAAACAAATAAGTGATTATGCTAAATCTATCAAATGTGGTACATACCAGTGTGTATGGTGCACCCAATGAACATGTTGCCTCTATTGTTGCATCAATGGTGGGGCTAGGCACTGATGCATCCATAGGCGTAGAGTGTTTGTTGCTGGGATGAAACAACTACAAAACAACATACAATAAAACATCTATATAAATACACAAAATACAAAATAAATATATAATGATGAAGACCATAGATAAGGTTAAGATACTAACCTCCTCCATGAAGCTATGTTGTCCACTGGGCTCTATAGGCCCATAGCATGTCTGCCCGCAACTCGAGCATCTGTGAGTTTCACATGGATTGTTGTTATGTCCATGTGCCCTCTCCTCATTGTACTCTCATGTGCATGTTGAATGCTCCAAATCCTCTATAAATGTCATTGGAAAGCACCTCTTACCAAGATAGTGCAAAAAAGCTATTGTGTTGCACTAGGCTACGAGTCAATGAGGAGATGGCTAGTTGTACTTGTTGCAAGTTATTTGCAACAGGAGTATGTTGGGTAGGGTGGTCAGGCCTTCACCTAGGGGGACAGGAACCTAACTCGGGGTCATGCCTAGAATGCTCTCAGTCCTATGCGGACCCTCGACCCACCCCATGGAAGCTACCAATGTCAAAGTAGTTGACATGCTTACCCATAATAAAATTAGCCCATATTTTTCTCATAATATATAAGGGCATCTCCCTGTTATTACAAGGAGGTTTATCAAAAACCCTGTACCACCTATCCATCCAATTTTGACTAATCTAGGGATGGATGCACCGATCAATGGAGATGTGTTTCCTAGTCAATCACAGTTCTTGTCCATTTCTAGGATCCCTAAAAATAGACAATATTTGTTGTTTTGAAATTCCTAGTTCTTTGACTTGGTTTCTGTCCAAATAAGGGCTATGGTACTAATACATTTGTGCCCTATAATAAAAAATAGAGGTCAATTTCCCTTAGGCACTTGCAATGGACTATAAAATGATGTCCAAAGAAGTGGCCAAGGAGACTCTACTAGGTTCTCTAGTCTCCCTTAATTGTTCCTCAAGGGTTCGTAATATAACCAAACCCTCATCAATTTCAGTGTTTACATTATGTGAGCGGTTTTGATCTTCTCGGTTTTCTTGTGAGCGGTTTAAATTGTCTTGGGGTTACATTGTGGTATATATGTTGCAATTTAAAAGCCATGACATGTAAATTAGGTTCCTTTTTTTTTATTTAAAATAAAAAATTATATATATTTTTTTAAATTTAGATTATTGGGAGAAAAATATAACATACCTAGACACGGTGGCCCCCTCCTCCCTTTCTTCCTCTTCTCTAGCTCCAATATATTTTCTCAATGGGAGAAGCACGAGCACGATTTGTGCACAATGGGCACAAATCACACTCGGGCCCTTAATATATTTTTATTAGTAAGAATGCGTGCATGATCTTAAGAGAGTGCACTCTCTCTTAATATCGCATGCATGGTCTTAAGAGTGTGCACGCTCTCTTAAGACTGCACATGCGGTTTTTCCACTAAATCTACGTGACAATCTATGTGGAGGTTAGGTCATATATGAACCTATAGGTATAGGAATGTTTGTGTGTTCCTAAGAATGTGCATGTGTTCTTGTTAGTGTGCATTCTTAATCATGCCCTTGCCATTTTTTCGGCAACCAAGTTCTTGTATTCACCCATATATATATATATATATATATATATATATATATATATATATATATAGAATATGGTTATATTAAAGTTTTTTTTTTTTAATTTTTAATGAAATTTTCTATTTTAAATTTTTTTCTTAAAATTTTTTGAATATAAAGTTTTAGCTTAGGGAGTTTTACTATTTTTTGATATTTTTTTATGTTAGATCTTTTTTTTTTAAATATGTTTTTGAATTTTAATAATTTTTTGTTTTTTTTTTCTCATATTTTTTTAAATTTGTTTTAGATTTCAAGGGATTTATTATTATTGTTTTCTTATATATATATATATTGTTTTCCAATGGAAATTTAATTTTTTTTCATTTTTTAAAGTTTTTTTTCCCACATTTTTTTTAATGTATTTTTTTTTAAATTTGGGTTTTGAATATATATATTTTTAAATGTATTGTTTTCATGGAATTATGTATTATCTTGTGCTTGGAGTGATAAACTAAGATTTAAAAAGTAAGCATTTTAGGGTTGATTTTATGATTTTGTTTACAGTAATGATGATTTCTTTTACCACTTTAAACAAACAAGCCATTTTAATACCCGAATTTTAGAATGGGTGCTACTAGTAGAAGTACTTTTCAATTTGATGGTCTATTTTGAGTTTTTGGTTTTAATGTTACCAACTGATAACGCTACGATTTTAAAGGATTTCAAATTATCTATAATTTTAACATTTTGCTTTATGTAACACCATGTTTTTATTTAGATGTTGATTTTAAGTTTTTTTTGAGCTACTATATGATTTTTGAAGCGCATGCTTGAAAAATGTTGTAATTTTGACCTCGTTTGATAAAATGGTGCTACCACTAGCACCGCTTTTTGATTTGGGGGTTGATTTTCATGTTTTTTATGAAAAAATATGGGTTTTTTGGGCCAAGAGTTCTAGTTTTGAGGTCACAGTTATCATTAAGTCAATAACTCTCTCTCTATATATATATTCCTATCTACTAATCTCTCTCTCCCTCTCCCTCTCCCTCCCTCTCTACCCTTATCCCTCTCTCCCTCCCCTCTCTCTCTCTGCCACTATTTCCCCCCTCTCTCTCCCTCCTCTTATTTATCTCTCTCATCCCTTCTACCCCTCTCTTCCTTCCTCCTTATATACCTCTCTCTCTCTCTCTCTCTCTCTCCCCTTTGACACTCT
>JASDQU010503012.1:41215-51884 GCA_032191745.1 Picea mariana | reverse complement strand
TCACTATCGACACCAGTTTCATACAAATCAATGTAGTAAAACTCAATCCTAATGATTTCCCACATAAGATGAAATTGTCAGTGAAAATCATTGATTCAATAAATATAACGATGCTAGATAAAATCTCAATGTTTTTCTTCTTTTCCAATTTGCATTGGTGATGCATTTTTTATTGCTATTCGATGTTAATTCAACAATGAGATTAAACAACCCAAAAAATTCCTACTACACTTGGATTGTGCAATATATGCATCTCATATTGAAAATTTCATTAAGAAAAAAATATTTTTGCTAGTTTTCAATCCAAAATTGTTGTTTTGCCTTCATGGGTGATTTTAGGGGCTAAATTAAAGGGGTTCCAAATTTTTATTGGGTTATTCTTTTTTTTATATTGGAGTGGTTTTTTTAAAATTTTATTTTTAGTCCCTAATTTATTAAAAAAAAAATAGTATGGAGGGTTAGCCTGAATTTTTATGAGGGAGACAAGAAAAAACATGTATTTCGCTCCTGCATTTTGGAGCTCCAAGCTTTCATTCGCCCCATTTTCAGAAATACGGAAATTTTTGGTAGCGAATTCGCCCTCACATTGGGTATAAATCATGGTTTATGGTTTAATATAATCTAGTTTTGTGGTATGGGAAGCTACGCTTTTCTATTCACCCAATTTCCAAAGAATAAGGGGATTTTTGTTAGTGATTTCACCCTCCCATCTGCTATAAATCGCGTACTATTTCTTTGTCAACAAGCGTAGCATTTGGAGGGTATTCAGATGAGGCCCAAGGGTATTATAAAGAAAAAGCAATAATAAATTATCAATAGCACAATTTTTGAATATTTGGCACAGCGTTTGGATATCCAGACTCCATAGGAAAGCACGATACACTATTTCGACGAAATTGTAACTTCATATTTTTTTGATAAATTGTTTATTGTGGCTGTAAGTAATGTAAAATACTTCACAGGTTCATTTTTTTCAGGGCCTAATTTCATTCACCTAAAAACATAGTAGAAGAGCATAATTAAATTCAAATATCCACAAGAAAATTGAACTTTTCCTTTGAATTCCAGCATAAACCCGAGTATTTGAATTGTAAGGACATATAGTGGAAATATGTGTACTTTTGTTGTCTTCCTGTGTAATAGTCATGTGGGTTCTCAGAATCAGGTCATGGGTGATTAATGATCACATCATGGAGAAAAGAGAATTACATCAGACAAATAACATGGTTATTGGGAAAATCCTTCCCTTAAAAAGCCAAAAAGAGAAACATATGAGCCTGCACACCAAGATGAAGTGACTTAACATCTTGATGGAAAACACTAACTTTGATTATCACAAGAAAGGCCAACTTATTATTAAATCTCCTTAAATATCCTAGGCCAAAATGGGAGGGGTCCTACTAAAAACTGAATTTACACAGACTATTCCACAAAAAATCAATTGCAATCAGTGGGACTATATGTCAGAAGGAGTTACAATTATTCCTAATCATCCAAATGACTCCCATAAGAGGACATTTCCACAAAAGAAATATAGTGAAAAGGAAGTTAAATTTAGCTTAGAACCATGGCCAAAACATTTTGGCAGATTGACATATCCAAAAAGCATGTTCAATCATTTCATCCTTTCCACATAGAACACAAGCAACCAATGTCACACCGAGTTTATGAAGCCTAYTGCRTTTTCATAACAGGTGGTGTGAGATAAAGGAGCATGATTCAAGCATCCCATATTTTGTGCCTAACTTCCAATCTATCAATCAYYTGGATATTATCTACCTTTGGMAACAATTGGGGGAGAAGATGGCTACCCTACAGGCTAAGTTGGACACAGAGAAGTCACATGATARTAAAAACATGTGAGAGATTATAGAGAAAGTCAATTTTTTACTCAAAGAAGAAAAAAATATACAATGAGCATTTCTAGAAGGATACTAGAAAGAGTTAGCTCATTTATCCTACAATATAGGATTGGATGGGATTGCTTCAGCACTAGGAAAAACCCATTGAGGAGTTAAGAGAGAGATTAAATAGCTCAACAATGAGATTACTAATGCATTCTCAACATCTCCTAAAGCTTAATATACCTACATCAATTGAGGGGTATTTCTGCCTATACCTATCTTATACTGCAAATCATTGTTGTTGTTTCCATTACATAATCCTTTGCATTTAAATCAGATGGAAACTCATTATAGAAACCTTTCGGCAAGATTTACAACATTTTCTAGTGTCTCTGGGTCTTATAGGACTTCCTCATCTTGGTTTTGAAAACCAAAGACAATCTTCACATGGTTTCCTAAAGATTCAAACATATTCTCAGCACCAACTGTTACAAAGCCATTATGAATCTAGTAAGGCACAATGTTGTCATTACAAGCAATAGATTTCTGGGCTATCTCATTTTCATGATGGGAAATATAAGATCCACCCCTCCACCATGAACACCAAAAATAGTAACCGAAATGTGGAACACTCATTGTACTGTAGTCAATATTCCATCCTATCTCATCAACTACTATTATTTTCCTTTCTGAATCTTCTTGGCGAATTCTAGACTTGCCTAAAATGTTGCTTGCTATCATCTCAATTTTCTCAGGCTTCAATCCACTAGTTTCCAAGTGATCATGGAAAAGGATATCATCTATAAAAAAATACATACTTGATGGTAAAAAATTGATTATAGATGAACCCCTTAGCTCTTTTGATGCAAAATTTGACTCGGCAACAACTTGAATCTTGACCTTTTCTAAAACATAAAAAGGACTTTCTTGCAGTGCAACAACTTGAATCTTGGCCTTTCTCATGCCTCTTCCAATACTTTATATCATCTTCATGGATTTCTTTCAATGACAACCATCTATAGATCATGACGCAAGAAAATAACATGTTTCAACAAAACATATAAATACATATTACATTACAAGTAAAACACATGTCATCAAGTACAACAAAAAATAGTTTTTTTTTTTGCATATATATTGCAACTACTTACCTCATGTATTTTCCAAGATCATATATAACTTGTTTGACATTGTTGTCAAAGTCATTTGGGAGATATAGAGGTAGAACATATTGTAACAATAAAATTGAATCATTACTTGTTCAAAAGTAGACAAAAAAATAAAAATATAAAAAAATGTACACGACCAATATATAAATATGGATACTAAAATGATTAATTACCATAATTAAGGTATGCCAATCATGTGATTATACCCCACCAAATTCACCTTTCTTCGTTAAGATATTCTTTATGTTTGAACAAAAACCTGTGTGAAATTTAATTTTTTGAATGACCTCTTTTAAACCATTACTTTGTTGCTTTGTTAATAACCATGGAAGGTTATTTTTGTCTCCATCATTATTTGATCGAATCACACTTTGCATTGCATCATTGGCTTCCCAAATGTCATTACAAATTTTGACAATTTTTTCTTTATCCCTCCTTCCATCTATGATTCACCATAATGTTTCTATCACATTCTTCCTGATATGCATTGTATCAAATACATGAACTATTTTTAGGTCCTTATAGTAAGGCAACCTCATGAATTGAGTGGGATAACATTTTAGTCCTCATGAAGGCCCATTATTACTACCTTCACGACGACGACATTGATGAAGCATAAAAAAAATCAGAAAACTATTTATCAAATGTGGTAAAATAAAATGAATAATTGAAATAAAATTTCAAAACATGATTCCATTTACGATACATAAACAAAATGCGTACCTCGAGGATTAATTCTGTCATATGCCAACTTCCATAGGTGAGGTGTCATTCTTTGTGGTTTTAGTCTAGTTTCTTGTTTCCCATTGAAAAGATCTTTTTCAGTAGTATGATACTTATGGTTCTTAGAAAGGAAGTTTCTATACTCATCAAACACCTCCTTTCCTAAAATTTTTGACCGACGATATTTCATCTTAGGACCACAAACTGAACATGCAAATTTACCCTTTGTTTGAAGACCTGCAAGAGATGGATTAATGTGAATTATTAATATATATAAAAAATGATTATTTAAACAACATGCATGATATAATCAATTAATTATATACTATTCAAGCATGCAATATGGAATGTTACATTCCACAAAAATGTGTTAGTCCCGGGGCATCATGAATTGTCCATAAAAGTATTGCACGAGATTGAAATCTCTTCTGCCCAATTGGTTTACAAATGTCATACATAGTGATGACCTCCCATAACTTTAGTAGCTCGTCGATAAGAGGCTCGATATACACATTCATACCTTTAACTTGGTACTTACCTAATTTTTTGAAATTACACGAAATTACTACCATAGTATGTATATATATCTAAATAAATAAATAAAAGATGTTATGCAAAAAAAGAGAAAAATGAAAAATTTAAATTCGAAAAAAATAATGTAAACAAATACCTGGAATAATCATTGTCAACATTATGTGCTCCCTCTTTATTGAAATCCAAGGAGGAATGTTATTGTTGATAAAAAAAATAGCCCACACTGAGTAAACAGACCGAAGCTCTCCAAATGGATTAACACCATCCGTTTCCAATGAAATCCTAACCTTACGAGGTTCATCTGTAAATTCTGTCCATTTTGCAGCAATTTCCTTAAATGCATAACCATCTGTAGGCATTCGAAGAACATCGTCTTCAATTCTCTTCCATGCATGGTAATCCATAAACTGTGCTATATTTGGCACATGAACAATCACTGCAAATGTGGAATTATGGGAATATACCAGATAACCTTTTGAGGGACCATTTTTGTTACTTGATCAATTCGATATCTACTGATACCATATATCGGAAATTATGTTTTCGACGCATGTTGTCCATAATATATAATATGATCATCAGGACATGCATCTATACTTTGATACTCCATTACAATGTCTTTCATAATAGCATGTAAATCTTGATATGTGCGAGGTAAAATATTTGACGAGGGGAACAAAAATTCACATAACAATCTAAAACATAAAAAATAAATTGTTAATGTAAAGAATAGGGATTGTAGATATTGTATTTTTATTTTACACATTAATTAACACTAAAAAGAATGGGGAATAGTCAACCTTTATGTAGATGTGAAGAAACATATTACATACCTTAGGATCTATGTCATACAAGTGTTAGACAAATGATTTGTAACTTTCAAGTCCACCAACAACAATGTAGTGGAGAGAAGATTTTCTCTTGACCCTTTATAAAGTCGTTTATTTTCCTTTTCAATCAGAGGTTCATCATAAATACCATCACTATTGTCCCGATGATCCTCATCTGGATGACCGAATAAGTCTTGAATCATTTGATTTGTCTCATCATCTTGAACTATGTTATTATTGTCATATACTTCCATGGGATCATTAAACTGATCTTCATTATCTTCTTCAAGTTCTTCATCTTGTACTACAACATCATTTCTGCTACTACTTGGTTCTTTCTTCATAAAGTTAGGGGGCAAATCTATCTTTATAATTACAAACAATCATGAAAAAATAATGCATGTATAAAACAATATAAAAGTTTGAGAATACAATAAATATTAAAACAAATAATGAATGCATATACCATGGGACGATATTCACTTGATCCCCCATCCATGTGGCCATATTTTCTACAATGTTTTATATCTATTACTATTAAAACTCTTTTGGGACGTCTAGTACAACAATTTTTGCAAGGGAAATAACATTTATCGTCACCCTTTTCACCCTCTTTAATTCTTTTCCCAGCTCTAACATTTTTTGAAATTCTTCCCCACAGACTTATACTAAAACAAATACCTATTTTTTGTTCACCGAGAAGATCAGCAAACCCTTTTTGAAGCATCGTTATTATAGAAAACTTGTTGCAACATCCGCAAAATGAAACATATTTGTAGATTTTATAACGTCACAACTCCGATGTTATAAAAATATAATTGACCGTTAGTATTTTTACTTGGTCAACATACTAAGGTGACCATTGGAGGGGGAAAACCTAGTTTCCACAATGTCGCAATTGCGAAAACAATATTCACAAACATGGCAAGAGAGATGACAACGTGGTAAGAGAGATGTCAACGTGGCAAGAGAGACATCAATGTGGAAAGAGAGACGTTATCAAGAAATATGAATTTTTGTTTTTTAAATTTCTTCTATTTTTCGACAGTATGGACAATTTTGTCCTTAACACCGCAAATATAACGTCGAAATGTTTACAATATGTACTAGTGTTAGTTATTGATAAAATAGATAAAATGAAGAAAAATTAGAGAATAGTAAAATAAATTCACACCATCCACAAATAAACACAATAAATGACTTGGGAAACCTAATAAGGGAGAAAACCCAACTAGAAGGCAAGGTTGCAAAGAAATGATGCAACTACAAAGAAATATGCACTCTCTATGGAGTTTCCTTTGAGTTGTGGCTTGTATGGTTGCTGCAAAAACTCTCCTCCTCTGTTATGCTCAAAAAATACCACTCTAAGATGTTTTTAATGACTATGGAACAAGATACAATGCAAAAGAATGGAACCCCTTCTCCTCATAGTGGCCTATTTTTTAACATAGTCTAATAGCCATCTAGGGTTAGGTTTTTGACTTCCTCAACCTTCAATTGCGCTAAAGTTTTTGGACCTTCTAGAATTTTATTATAAAATCCACTACATGGCTAGACCCACATGTCTAATTAGTAATGGAGGCTAACGTGGAAACCACTCGCACCATGGTGATAACTAGGGTAGGTCAACTTACAAGAGGCATAACTTTCTCATACGAACTCCGATTGATGAATGATCTGCACCGTTGGAAATGTATTGACGTGTATAATTTAGAATATTCCTCCATAGTAAGTTTTGGACTGATAAAGGTTGTTTTATGCCTCAAAATGGATCCAAAATATTTATGACTATTTTTTGCACCCAAATTTCCAAATTTGGACCAACCGTTGAGATGTCCCTACAAGTTGATCCCTCCATTGTCCACCCAAAAATTAGTGAGATGGATGAAAAATAATATAATGGTCCAATCCATATCATAAATCCCTATTTAGAGATTCTTTTGGTCCCCAAAATCTTTATTGAATGAGGATAGGAAATTTTTCCTCTATGTTCTACCTGGTGTATCATTTTTCTTTGCCTAGAAGTTGTCCTTTCAACCCAATCTGCCAAAGGTAATGCTTCCCTTGTCTTGTAGTTCTGGACCAATTTTGAAAAAAATATTTCTTCTACCAACTCCTCCTCTTGATGCAAGATGGAGGGATCATAGAGTTTGATATTCTCCACATTCACTACTAAGTAAATGCACATGTATGGGGGTAGATTGAGTCTGTAGCTAGTGTTATCTCCCACCTTCTCTAATACCCCAAAAGGACCATACCAAAAATTATTGATCTTATTACCAAGACCTTATAGTCTTTCCTTATTCATATGTAACCATACTTTGTTTCCCACTCTAAATTTTTTCTCTATTTTGTGTTGGTCATCTCTAGCCTTGTACTTTTCCTGTAACTTCTTGAGTGTCTCCTGTACTTGCAAATGGATCTTTTTGATCTTCTCAAATTTTTTTTATTATTTCAATGCATCTTCTATGAGGTCCTCCCTCACTCCTCCTTGTTGTCCATATACAAAATCTCAATGTGAAGGTGGAAAATACCAAAAGCAAGTTTCAAAAGGTAACTTACCAACAAAAGTGTGGATTTCTTTGTTATAAGAATGTTGTATATAGATCAAATTTTCATCCCAAGTCTTCGTATGATTCTGATTGTAACCCCTCAAAAGATGCAACAAAGTCTTGTTGACTACTTTTGTCTTCCCATCTATATGTGGATGGTGTTGGAATACTGAGAGGGGGGGGGGGTGAATCGATATTCAACAATTTATACCACTTTGAATCAGAATATTAACTTATGAATGATTTCATCCATATATTATTGCATTTACCATATCATAAACATATACTCATAAACAATGTATCACATCATACACAGATACAAAGTACACCAATATTTTACATGGAAACCCAAATGGGAGAAAACCACTCAATGATTTCTTATATATCAAAGATTACATTCATAAGAAGCACCAACTTGCAAATTATCCAGCACCAACTAGGAGGCTCCAACCCCGTATTTATAGGCTTTGACCTAAAGGAAGCTAAAAATCCATGAATTCTTTGACTACAACTGGAAAGAGGCTCCAACCCCCTAGTTTACAAGATCCAACCTGAAGGAAGATCCAACTACCTATGTTCGATGTCTCCAACCGAAAGGATGCTATGACCCCCTTTCCTTTCCCCATCCTTTCTCCCTAAAATATAGGTGTAGAATATTTTATGAGGTATACAGGTTACCATTCAGAAGGGAATGAAAGTACATGGGATATAATGGAGATAAACATGTATATATGCAGGTAGTAGAAGAGAAAGTCACGTATATGTAAAAAGGATGATAAATGATTGAGTAAATGTGGGTGCCAAGTCTCTGAAGTCTAAAGGAAGTCTATAGGTCAACATACTAGAGTTTCAGGTCAGCTATATAGGTATTGGTATGGTTGTATGTTTTTTTTATGGTTACTTTTGGTCATGATATGGTGTATGCTTGAGGCATACTTAGTATGGTTGGTTTGGTACTTGGATATGGTATAACTTGGTTGCTTGTTTGAGTAAGGAGCACAATTATATGTGGTTCAACATATAACATGGTTCTTATAGTTCGTGTCTTTGAGTTCATTGTACATGGATGAGGCATATTCATGTTGTATGGTGGCATATGCATGAGGGGCATGCATTGGTTCTTTGAGATACTTCATTCATGATATGGTATAGGTATATACATGATTGATGCTATGGTATATAGTATAGGTTGTATTCATGGTTGATTTTATGATTTATGATTGATTCATGTTGTATTTCACATGTTGGTACACAGTTGATGCATGGTATGGTACAAACACACAGGTTGGATACAGTGGTAGGTTGATAGGTTACAGGTTGATGTGATAGTGACAATGATAGTGACAGTGGCAGTGGCAATGATAGAGGCAGTGATCATGGTAGTTAAAATTGGTATACACTGATATTTCAGGGTGGAAGGATGGGGAAAGGATAGGTGGTTGTAGCCGGAGAACTCAGGGTGTTGTAGCCTCCTTCTAGTTGGAGCCAGAGAATTCAGGGAGTTGTAGCTTCTTTCAGGTTACATCTTGAGAATAGGGGGTTGGAGCCTCCTTCCAATTGTATCTAGAGAATTATGAAGTTGGTTCTTCCAATGAATGTATTCTTTTGATATATAAGAAAAGAATTTTGTGGTTTTCTCCCATTTGGGTTTCCACGTAAATTCTGGTGTATTGTGTATTTATTGTGATGTGATGTTGTTTATAATTATATCGTTGATGATATATTGAATGCTAATGATAATCTGTTGAATATTGTTGAACAATATATTCTATTTGTATGCATAGTAGATTAGTTTTATCTTGTGTTGAATATTTGCACGATGATCAAAACTGTGATAGTAATGAGTTTATGCATTAATTTGGAAGATATTGATAATTTGAATTTGAATCGTTAAGTAGGTTAATATTGAATAAGAACATAATTACGTGCACATAAGTAATAAGGAAGAATGAATTAGATGATTTCCTCCCATTCCCTTACTAATACAGAATCCTAGTTCTCGCAGTCCAAATAGATACCCTGGGTGAGACTTCATCTGCACAAGAAGGTGATGCCGAAAGGGTTGATGTTTGGTGGGTTTTTTTGGACACAAAAAAATTGAACCTAGGGTATTACAAACAACATGCAGTGCAAACAAATGGTTTTGTTGTCGGGATTTGAAATTTGCGACCAAGGGGATTTTTTGGATGCCGACTAAGAAGGAGATCTCATAATGGTTGGAAAGTAAGGAACAAGACTTTTCTTGATAGGAAAACGGAAACCCTCAGATGAGTGACAAGCAATGGATGCAAAGGTATGTGTACACATATTTCTATGAAATTTTCTTTGGTGAATTTCCATTTATTCTGACTGAGTGGATAGAAATCTTAGTGGATAAAAATGGAAGGTACACAGCTACAACATCGAGGAATTGGACTCCTGAATTGGTAAGACAACTGAATTATATAAGTAACCCAACTAATCATGTAGTTGAATTTCAGTTGGATAGCCTACTAGGAGGATATATTAAAGAGTTTTCAATAGATTGTATCCAATCGTACAATGTTGCAGAAAGGGAATTTTTCAAAGGTATGTGCGGGAGGTTCTTTAAATCATTAGGTACATGGATAAAGATGATATTGTGTGAAAATCACATAATGATAATGGAATCCGACTGCTAAGGGGATTTGTGCACAAAGGGGAACTGAGGGATGAAAAAAGGATCTCCTGAGATAATGAAGGAAGCGATGAAAAAGGAAAGGAGGGACTAAGGATGAAAGAAGAGGGTATACTAGAGGAAGAATATGAATTTAGAGAGATGCGAAGAGGAAGGAGGTATAAGAGGAAAAATATTGGGGATGAGAAAGGAGAGATGAATAGTGATCCATAGGGAAGAGAATCTTGTGCACTAGTCTGAATCATAGAGATACCATATATATATGAAGAGAGGAAGAGGAGTTTCAGTCTAGTCCAGCCCAGTAATAAAAGAACCAGTAAGTCCTACTCAGATAGGATCATGTGTTGAATCCACGACCCCA
>JASDQU010503011.1:42958-57477 GCA_032191745.1 Picea mariana | reverse complement strand
CTTTACGTCTAACAACTAGGTTAGAAGCAAGGAATCACACAACATCTTGCTTTACGTCTAACAGCGAGGTCAGAAGCAATGACTCATCTTGCTTTACGTCTAACAGCGAGGTCAAAAGCAATGAATACACACAACGTCTTTCTTTACGTCTAACAGCGAGGTCAGAAGCAATGACTCATCTTGCTTTACATCTAACAGCGAGGTCAGAAGCAAGGAATACACATGGCATCTTTCTTTACGTCTAACGGCGAGGTCAGAAGCAATGACTCATCTTGCTTTACGTCTAACAGCGAGGTTAGAAGAAAGGAATACACACAACATCTTACTTCACGTATAACAGGGAGGTCAGAAGCAATGACTCATCTTGCTTTACGTCTAACAGTGAGGTCAGAAGCAAGGAATACATATATACTCCCNTTAGCTCGAAAGTGTTCAAACTTTACACGAGATAGAGGTTTGGTCAACACATCAACAACCTGTTCATCTATGCTAATGTACTGGAGCTTCAAGGCTCCTCTCTATACCATGTCACGGATGAAATGATAGCGGATCTCTATGTGCTTCGACCTGTCGTGGAATACAGAATTCTCTGTCATCTTTATGTAGCTATGGTTGTCACATAGAATCATGGTTTCTCTCATCTCCAAGTCAAATAGGCCAGTCAGCAACTTTCGAAGCCATATAGCTTCGCAACTAGTAGAACATGCGGCAATGTACTCTGCTTCCACTGTGCTGAGAGCAATACTAGATTGCTTCCTACTTTGCCACGAGATCATGGCTGATCCAAAACTGAAACAGCATCCGGAAGTGTTTTTTCTATCAGCAACGCTTCCTGCCCAATCCGAATCAGTGTATCCACTCAATGTGAAGTCATGATCTCCATCATAGCTGAGACCATAATCCATTGTACCTTTAAGGTACCTCATCACATGTTTTGCAGCCATTAGATGAAAACATCTGGGCTCTACCAGAAACTGACTCAAGGTGTTCACTGCAAAACAAATGTCTGGTCTGGTGTTCATCGGGTACATCGATGATCCAATAATCTATCTGTACAGTGTGGCATCTATCAATTCTGACGAAGTATCGACCAACAGCTTCAGCTTCATTTCCATGGGTGTATTCATGAACTTACATTCTAGCATGTCTAATCTCTTTAAGATTTTGACTGTGTACTTCCCTTGGTTAAGGAAGATCCTTTCTGGACTCTACCATACCTCAAGACCTAAGAAGTAATGCATTAGGCCAAGTTCTTTCATTTCAAATTCTGCAGCAAGTCTCTTTTTACATTCAGTGATGAGCTTTTCTTTTCTAGTTAAGAATAAGTCATCCACATATAGTAGTAATATTACTGGTTCATTATCCATAATTTTGAAGTAGAGATTTGAGTCTGCTTTTCTCTTGGTAAAGCCTAAGCTCGTCAAGAATCTGTCTATACATCCATACCAAGCTCTAGGAGCTTGCTTCAATCCATATAAGGATTTCTTCAATCTGCAGACATGAGACTTCCTGTCTTCAACCTCAAATCCTTGGGGTTTCTCTATATACACTTCCTCTTTGATAACACCATTTAGGAAAGCTGTCTTCATGTCCATCTAGTGCAAATTCCATTTCATCTTAGCTGCAAGAGCTATGATGGTTATGATCGAAGTGTATCTGGCCACAGGAGTGAATGTCTCTTCATGGTCAATGCCTTCCTTCTGGGAAAATCCATGAGAGACAAATCTTGCTTTATATTTCTCAATACTTCCATCAATAGCATGTTTTATTTTGAAGAGCCATTTTGATTATACCACATACTTACTTTTTGTCTTGGGAACTATTTCCCATACATCATTCTTTATTATGGATTGGTATTCTTCTGTCATGGCATCTGCCCATTCCTTATTTTGAATGGCTTCTTCAAAGCATGTAGGTTCTTCATCTAGTAGATTACACATCAAAGCCATGTAACTGAAGAATGGCTTTGGTCTTTTCACTTGTCTCGAGGTTCCTTCTGGAACACCATACTTCTCTCCATCTTGAATAAGCTCTCTTGCCCAAGCAGGATTTGTTTTATGGGAGAAGGTCATTTGAGGAGGTTCTTGAACTTTTAATATATGGTGGTCTTCAGGAGTCTCCTCATCAGGGGAAGTTACGACTTCTCTTACTGGTTCTGTAGCTCTGGGAACTTCCCTCGCGGATTCCTCAATCCTGGGATTTAAATGTTCATCTTCATATACTTCTTCAAGCTGGCATCTTCTTGGTTTCTTAAGTGTTGCTTCTTCATCAAAGGTCACGTCCCTACTAATTTCAATGTGGCGGTGACCAAGTATGTAGATTTTGAAGGCCTTGGAGACCTCACAGTATCCCAAAAATATTCCCTTATTTCCGGAGTGTTTCAGCTTGTTTCTTTTCTCTTTTGGTATATGAATAAACACTGGACAACCAAATATTTTTAGGTGGCTTACCTCTGGCTTCTTTCCAGTGAACATCTCTTCTGGGGTCTTGAACCCAAGTGCACTATGGGATAATCTGTTCTGCACATAAACAGCTGCCATTATTGCTTCTGCCCATAAGCACATAGGAAGATCTTGATCGTGAATCATGGTCTTTACAGCTTCCATAATTGTTATGTTCTTCCTTTCAGCTACACCGTTTTGTTGAGGATTATAGGGAGTAGTGAGTTCCCTCTTGATCCCAACATCTCCGCGGAAGTTCACAAACTCTTTTGAGGTATAATCTCCTCCATTATCTGACCTAAGTATCTTGATCTTTCTTTCAGAAAGGTTCTCTATCAAGGCTTTGAATTCCTTGAATTTACTGAATACTTCTGGTACTCTGGTACTTCTAGTACTCTTTTGAAACTAGGGTTTCACTTTCTGAAAGATCCATCCACTGAAAATGTGCTCTCTAAGTGAAAAAATGATCCTTGTGGGAGGGCACAACTTTCTAGGTGGTTTTAGGGTTGAAAAGATTCACTTTCGAAAAACCCTAATTTGCAGGTACTGCAACAATGACGTTTTTCTCTTGCGAAATATGTTTCCTTCATGTTGGCTCTGATACCATGTTAATGTTTATGCCATTATTATAGTTCTTTGCATTTCAATAGATAAGAGCAACATAAGAACAAGATTATTGAGAAATACACATTCACAAGAGTCACAACATTTATCCTGGGAAACCCTCTAGGGGAAGAAAACCCAGCAAAAACTTCCTTATCATAAATTGCCAATACAATGTCAAGAGATAACTCAAACCAATATAGATAGTCCTCTCCAAAAGATGTGCCACTCTTCTCCCTCTCTCCAACTGGTAAGTTGCAGCTTGCCTCTTAAGAATGAGCAAGTGAGTTGTGTGTTAAAGTGAGGCACTAGCCTCTCTATATATACAAGACTGGCACGTGTGAAGGGTCTCCACTGGCAAGGCCGACCTCTCACTCTGGGTGGGTAAACCCACCTTTAATTTATTTCTGGGTCTCAATAATAACTGTTGGGGCCAACTTCTTATTCTTCCTATTACAATTGTTTGTTGACCAATCCACAAAAGGGGATTTGGTCCTAATACAATTACCGACATGATTGATCCACAATGGGGATTAATCCTATGAATAAAATAAAAATAATAAGAAGAATACTCTTTGCAGTTACATTATTTCAATATTAACTGACCTAGACATGACTCATGCAGAACTATTACATTATTAACCCACGCAGGGGTGTGAAAATTCCAATTACAAAATAAAGTGTTGGGGCCAAACACTACCCTATAGGACCAAAAGTCTTTGGCAACATGGCATCTGATGATGCATCTCTTCATGGCACATGAGTTGACCACCTGTGTTGGAGAGGCGGTCAACATCTAGCTCCACATGGGGACGTGTGTTCGATCTTCTCACTCGATATGGAGAGCATACGAGAATCCAACACCTATAAAACAGAGTGCTCACCGAAGTGCACACCAATAACCAACATTAGAATACATTTATACATGATTAAATCAATGAATGCTATATACAAAAATTACATAATGAAATAACTAAAGTACAACATCATTATTTTACAACAAATGAAATCTATAGTACAGAAAACAATTTCTAAGTACATGAAAAAAAACTTCTAAGTACATATTTACAATATGAATGAAATAATACAAAACTGAAATACAAGGAGAAAAGTTAGAGATACGTTACAGAGGGTGTGCATTTAGACACCAAGTTGCCCCATCATCTGTAAAATAGCTTGAGTTGCTGCCCATTCCTCAAAATGTTGATGGGCTCACCATCCAAATGGCTGAGATGAAAAGAATTTGGCCCTGCTATTTCCCTGATCAAATATGGCCCTAGCCATAAAATGGTCAAACTTGCCATGCTTTCCAGATTTCTCTCTGCCTTTATCCCATAGAAAAATTGTATCACCCACAATGAAGTCCCTGTGTCTGGCTGACCTGTCAAAATCTTTCTTAACCCTATTCTTATTTCTGCAATTCTGAGCATAAGCCTTTCGTCTGATTTCATCTAACTCAATAATCTGATTGACCCTGTTCTGAACTGCAGCCTTCTCTATGGAAGTGTCCGCAACTGATCTATAAGTAGGAAGTCTAAGGTGCACTGGAAACCCAGCCTCCAATCCATACACTAGCTCAAAATGACTCTTTCCAATAGTTGCTTTCTTTGTTATTTTGTCGGCCCATAATGCATGTTTGATTTTATTATCCAAAGACTTCTTGTTTTCACCAACTATTTTCTTAACAATGGTCATTAAGTTTTTGTTACTTGATTCTGCCTGACCATTTCCTTTGGGATAACAATCTAATGCATGTGATAAGATAATACCATACTTGAAACAAAACGCTGACATCTCAGCTGAACAAAAGGCCTTGGCATTATCTGTCACTATCTTTGATAGGACCCCAAATCTAGTTATGATTTTGTCTTCAAGGAAATCCATCACCACCTTTTTGGTTGTTGTCTTTGTAGGAATGGATTCAACCCATTTTGTAAAGTAATCTATGGCTGTGAGAACCCATTACTTGAATTATTGCTAAACTTCTCGATGAAGTCCAAACCCCACTGCTAAAAAGGTTCTTCAACTACCACTGGTTGCAAAGGGAGTGCTGCTAACTTTTTCTTTCCTGTGAAAAGATGACATGGGTCACATTTCTGAACAAGTTGATGTACATCTGAAAATATAGTGGGCCAATAATATCTTGTTCTATGGATTTTGTGGGTAGTAGTTTTAGCAACAAAGTGTCCTCCACAAAACCCCCCATGGAATTCATCCATTAGTTTCTTTGATTCAATATCATCCACACATCTAAGGATAACCCCATCGAGATTTTTCCATCATAATCCATCTCTAGTAAGGACATACTTAGAAGACTTCAACCTCAAATCCCTTTTCTTGTGTCCTACTAGATGTCTTGGACAAGTTAGATTCTTAAGATATAAAATAATGTCTGTATACCAATCTACTTGCTCAAATTTTAACAAATTAGGATGCCATTCTTCATTATTGATTTGGTTAACCATATCCAAGGCTTTCTCATTACTTTCTATCAACATTTTTTCCAAGCCTTGACCCTTAATCAATTTAGTTGGTTTAATCTCCAAATCATACTCTTGGATTTTAGCAATCCATCTACCCCTTGAGCCTAATCCTTCCACTTGAGATAGCACATCTTTAACCATGGAATTAGGGACATAACCAATCACCTTGGAATATCCGATGAAGACTCTGAAATGTTTGAGTGATTTGACTAAGGCATAAGCTTGTTTCTCAAACATGGGATACTTTAACTCTGAATTTTGCAAGGCCCTACTCATATATGCAATAGGATGATCATGGCCTTGGTCATTTTTCTGAAGCAACACACCAACAATTGTGTCTTCAGAGGCAAAAGAGAAGATCTGAAAATCCTTCTCATAATCTGGGTTGATAAGAATCAGAGCTTCACATATAGCAGTCTTAATATGTTCAAAAGCTCGTCTACTTTCATCATTCCATTCAAACTTTACATCCTTATTAAGTAGCTTATATATAGGTTTCATGATTTCAGCATAGTTAGGAATGAACCTATGGACAAAATTGGTTTGTCCTAATAAGGATTGAAGAAGTTTCTTTGTTGTTGGCAAAGGCACTTTACCAATGGCTTCCACCCTTTTTGGGTCTAATTTAACTCCATATTTAGTTATGATGTGGCCCAATAACTTACCTTCAGTCACCCCAAAGACTGACTTAGCAGGATTCAGAGAGATCCCAAACTCTCTACATCTGTCCAAAACTTGCCTAAGGTGGCCAATGTGAGTTTTACCATCCTTAGAAAAAACTGTTAAATCATCTTGATATATTTCAATAACCTTACCAATCAACCCCCTCAAGGTATAATCCATAGCCCTTTGAAAACTAGCTCTAGCATTTGATAAACCAAACGACATTCTAAGATATTCAAAAGTTCCCCATGGAGTAGTAAAAGTTGTCTTATGCCTATCTTCTTCCTTGAGCCTAATCTGATTATAACCCAAGAATCCATCAAGCATGGAAATCATTCCTGATCCTGTAACCCTTTGAAGTAGAATTTCCATCTTGGGAAGGGGATAGTTGTCTTTTGTCCAAGCAATGTTCCTGAAGTCAATGCATATTCGAATTTGTCCAGTCTTCTTCCTAGCAACAACCAAGTTTTAGCACCATGAAGAATGTCTAGTCTGTGCAATAATGCCCACTTCTAACATTTTCTGTAACTCCTTTTGGACGAAAGGAGCTAACGTGGGGTTCAACTGCCTCAATTTCTGTCTAAAGGGTTTAGTACCTTCCTTAAGAGGAATCACATGTTGAATCACATCTTCCCTATAGACTTTGAGTTCATCATATCTAAAGGCCAAGACATCCATATAGTCCTTTAATAATTTAACAATTTCATTCCTTTCTTCTATAGGGGTAGTTTTGCCTACTTTTATCAATCTAGGCTCTTCATTAGTTCCAATATTGACTTCCAGGTAATCACATAGTTTTTTCTTTGATTCATCCTTTTGCTTATGATTATCCTATCTATCAAAATCCCTTTCTGAAGAAACCACTCGTTTAGGTGGTGCCTTTACTTCATCATCATTTTTGTGTAATTACAACCTTCTTTTTTCGTACTTATATTTAAGTCTGAAAATTCATGTATGTGAAGCAAAAACTTGACCATCTGCTTATCATCATCAAAAAATTGCCAATGATCCATATTATTTTGGATGGAGGGTCTGAAAATTACATCAACTGAAATGTTCTCATCTATTAAACTGTCTGGAAGTTGCGACTGCAAGTTCATCGGCTTTCGAATTCTATTCTCTAGGAATTGCAATCAAATTTATAGCATTTAAGTCATCCATTAAGTCCCAAATTGCACTCTTATATCCCTTTAATCTTTCAGACTTGCAAGCAAACTTATTCTTTAACTGTTGTATGACCAAGTCTGAATCACCATTGATATTTAGAAATTTTATTCCCCTATCTCTGCAAATTTCTAAACCAAGGAGTAAAGCTTCATACTCAGCCACATTATTAGTTGCATCAATGTCCAATCTATAAGAAAATTCCGTCACTTCACTACTTGGAGACTGAAGCACAATTATGGCACCCTTTCCTGCTCTAGAAAAAGTACCATCAAAGTTCATGTACCACACCTTGTTCAATTCACTATCCTTAACTATTTCTTGCAAAGGCACAATGGAACTAGACAAGATGGCATAGTTACCAAGACCTTCATCAGTCCAGTTTAATTCATTTTTGGGCTTCTTGGGATCTTCAACATGATACTTCATATACACTTCCCTATTCAACTTGAAAGTACTTCCATCTGGGGTAGGGATAGTAGCATAAGATAGATCCATTTGTAAACTACCGCCCAAGTATGCAGTTGCTTTTCTATTTAATAACATTCCTCAAACATCTGACACATCAATTACCACAATATCCATTTCAAACATGATGTCTGGAAACACTGCTAAGAAAACTTGCAAATCTTTAATCAATCCATGCACTTCTATTGTTTGACTGTCCAAGGCACAAATGTTATGATAAGTTCTAGATATTCTTAAGTTCAATTGTTCCATCACCTTCTTAGTAATAACATTTGAAGTGGCTCATGAATCTAGCATGCAATTGTGTAACACTTTGTCGTTCACAGGTAAGGAAAGGTAGAAAGGAAAATACTTTTCATTCTTCCTATCCCAATTCTGTAGAATCATTGGTGCATCCTAGTACGCCGTGGCTACTTGTTTTTCAACAAGACTCTTAGGTGTCTCATCTATGGGTTTAAGTAACTTTTCTTTTTGTGAAGGAATCTTCATGAGTTCTGATACTGGCACTAACATCTTTACATTACTCAACCATCCACCTAAGTCTATATTTAAATCTGCATTAGTTGGCACCTTAGACTTAGGAGGTGATACCTTGGGAATATCGGTTTGACCTTTATCTTGACATTTGTTTTCCTTCCTTTGGTATGTAATGCCTCTAAACCTAGCCATTTATGCATCTTGTTGAGGGGTGGGCTTGGGCCCATACTTTTCTGTAGATTTATCAACAATTCCACTCATAAAGTTTCCATGACTTCCATAATCATCAACATCCATCCAATCATAGTGGTCACCGTATTACCTGTCATTACACATGTTTACTTGTTCATTTCCTTGGTCTTCATATTCATTATTGCACTCTTCAAGGAAGACAAGACGGGTTGGTTCCTCATGAAACTCACCACGAGGTATACAAGAAGGCATAGGGCGATGATCTACCAAGTTGGTGGTTTCAAAGGGATTTCGTGGCCTTTGATCATTTTGAGGAGGTCTCCTTGGCCACTTATCATTTGGCTTATGTTGTTGTCTATTACTTTGAGACCTATCCATTGTGATCAATCTATTCTATAAAGCATTTATCTGATTGGCATGATTGATTTCCATCTGTTTAATCAACTGAGTAAGTTCTTTCATGCCATCACTAGAGGGTTTATTATTTTCACCACTTTTCTTCTTCTCCTCGTGAGGCTGAGAAGAAGACCCTCTAGTAAAACAAGGAATATTTGACTTCCTAGATTCAAACATATTTCCTTCAATACTTAAAGTTGTTTCTTTTGTTGCCTGCAAATTTTGAGGGTCCTTATCCCATAAGGCATATCTCATTTATCCCTCAAAAGCTTCTATATAATAAATCAATATTGCAGCAGCAGGGGGCTTGACATGTTGATGAAGGCTCTTCACCAAGTTATTAAATTTATCATTGAACTCTACCACTATTTCACTTTCCTTTTTATGGCTGGTGGTGAGTGCACCCGACTGAAACCTATGTTCTTTCTTATCACTCCATATTTTTCTAAATTCATCCAATATTGCATTCAGGGTGCTAAACTTATTGGCAGGAAAATCTTCAAACCAGTCAACAATGCTTCCTTCCAATGAATATACAAAAAGGGTCATCTTTACATCCTCTTCATTATGACCTCTACAATACTTCCCAACACATCTATGGAAACTCGTGATGTGAGCACTGGCACTTATAGCATTATTTCCATGGAATATAGGTAGTTTATCAATAGATTTCTCAGGGAACATCATGAGGGGAACCCTGGATGGATGCAAAGTTCAAAGGACTCAAAAAGGTGTCCATTAGAATGTTAGTGTTATTAATGGGATTATTAACAGTTGGTTGATTATTAGTTTGGAACAAGTATTGGATATTGTTGAGTGCTTCCTCCCTAAGACTTTCAAGTAGGATCCTAGGAGCTAAGGGTTTAATCTTCTCCTATAAACTTGTTCACGCTCAGGATAAGAATAAAGCACTCCTTGAGAATTTCTCCTAGTAGTATACTTGCTAGATGTTTTCAATGGAGTCGCCACTTAGAGAGTCGCCACGTAGATAGGAATCACACAAAGCTAACCAATCTCAGGTTCAAATATTTTTAAGGCCTAAAAGATTTTATTATTTAGTTCTTTAAAATTTAAGTTAAGTCGTTAGGACCAAGGATAAATGACTTATCCCCGGCAACGGCACCAAAGATGTTGCCTCTAAGGACACACTAAGTGAGCCAGACTCAGCTCACATTTGTAAGTGTGTATAAGGACGGCAACAAGGCCAACCATATATGTGGAGACATCATGTTGTCTATGATTCTATACCTCGTAGTGTCATTATTACTCTGGGAGGTCAGCTCTATCGGAAACCAAAGGTAGTTCCGACTACTTATCCACCAAAATAGTGCCGCAAGTTAATCTATCATACTACAAAATTCATCCTCTTCACGGTCTATTCAAAGGATGCAGAGAAGATCGCTACAACCAATGCAGCCTCAACACATTCTATCCAAAAAAAATAGATTGTTTCTTCACCTACAATGGTTCCTACACAATGCCCCGTCAAACCCAGAGACAACACATTGGTGGAGCATATTCAACTCTTCCAGCAACAGGCCTGTAACAGTCTTCCACATTCCAAGCAGCACAACTTCTCCAAAAAATCACGCAGGTCACCAAGATTCAGATTCAGAAAATGTTTTCCCCTCTTCCCTGGGCACTCAATGTTGTAACACTACTTCGATGGGGCATATAAAAATTTTCGCTTTTCTTAAAGGATAGATTCTCCATACATGGATTCTAATTTGGAAAGTTAGGTAACCAGTCTGACCTCCTAGTCAAGGATCTCTGATTCTGGAGCCAAATGACTCTCTGAGACTTTGATGGTCTTATTTTGTAATTAAACGCAGACCCTTTCGACTTACGGGTGCAGGTATAATGGTACTCACGACCTTCCCCTTTTACGCTTGCGAAATCTTTGAGTCTAGGCACTAGCTCCTTTTCTGATAATTGCCTTCCCTAATATGACCTTGGGCAATGGCCTTACGTAACCATGCGATTGTGGGTGTGGCCAAGGGTGGTTTGAAACCAAGGGTCGTTGTAGTATTGCACAAGCAATAGATGACTCGATGCAACTAAGGTTAGAAATCTTGTCTCTTTAAGTATTGCACAAGCAATAGATGACTCGATGCAACTAAGGTCAGAAATCTCCATCAAATAGTGTTTATACTCAAAGAAATAGTCTTTATGGAAGAAACAAGACAATGTCAACATGGAGAAAATAACTTGTTCCAATGGATTAAAAAGAAATTGATGAAAAATATTGGTGGAGAAGGATCTTCAAACTCAAAGAAATGTTTTAGATTTCCTCCCAAGAAAGATAAGAGTACTCCTAGCAAAGAAAACTTATACATTATGGCAGGGAAGCAGGTGTAGAAGGAGAAGGAAATACCAACCCGCGAGTCTGCCAACTCGCACACCCACTGTGACATGAGATATCAAAAAGAGACTAAGTATATAGAAAAATGTAGATCATGGAAAACGAGGTTCAATTTAGTAACGACGGAGAAAAAGATTTTATGTAAAAGAAAAAGGGCCACACCCGCGAACCCATTGTTATGAAATTTTTTTTGAAAAAGTGACTAGGTCAAGGTACAATATGTAGATGGCATCGAAATGAAGTGTGATTTACATGACACTGGATTTTTGATAAAGATATTTGTGAACCCGCTATATGACAATAATTTTTCAAGTAAGAAAAAAATTAAAGGTAAGACTAAGCTATATACAGGTCAACAACTAGCAAACCAAATTTTAGATTGGACAAAAAAAAGGATCATCTAAATCCTCTTAAGAAATTGGGGTTTACGAGTCAAATATAATGACATGAGAAGGAAATATCGATAAGCTATACAATAAGTGTGACAAATACAATGCATGTTAATTTATGTTATTTGACAATAATATTTGTTCTTTATTATTATGAGGATGCTTTATGACCATTTGAATACACATTTTGCATTTCAAATTATTGGAGAACCATGACCCTGTTATCACATGATTTGGACTTGTGCAAAGCCCCAACACAAGTCCCCAAATATGCGTAAATATGGAAGATCCTACCATTGTCACCTTAGAAAGAAATTGCCTAATTTTAGTGATGTAAGAGGTACACCACAAGGGAGGCTTCCTTGGTGACCTCAAGGGATCAAAGTATCAATTATAGTATCCAAGCCTACCGCCTCGTATCTTGATCACCAAAATATAAGGTTTAGGTCAAGGTAATAGAAGAGGTACGAAATTGTTTGAGTACCTACTTAGAACAAGAAAACTTTATAGCATATATATGATTATTTCCAAGTTCAAACAATAAATAAATACCTATTAAGACACTAGACAATGATAATTGCTAATGGTTGTTGCAAATTTGCAGCAGAGTACCAGTGTTATAACAATATTATGAATTTGTAACAACAACAGTGAAAAGAGATCATAATTTCAACAATTGACCATGAAAATTAAGCATGCATCACATAAAAAATTATCCAATTGTTTAAGATAAAATATGAGTAGGTTAGACCACCTTTAAAAGAGTGTATGTAGGAAAATAAAGTATTATCAAGCAGTTGTGGAAAACTTTATTAACACCAACAAGTTATTAGGAAAGTTTACAATTGTTAGTGTTAGTAATGTTCGTAGAGAGCTTAAGAGAATTGAAAGAGAGTATGTGTTGATCAATTTCACCAAAAGAGAGATATGAAACCAATGCCTTAGGGATATGACGTCTTTATAATAGCAAATGAAACAAAATTGGAAGACTAAACTTGTAGAAACCAAAAGGTAGGGTTTAAACACTAAGGTGCTAGCACATTAGGGCCTTAGGGTTTAAAACTAGAAGAGGAGGATTGTGAGAGTGCAAACACATTTGGGATCTAGCTATATTTTCTCCCTTATTGATGCTTCAAATAAGTTAAAATCAAATGTCTAGGGATAAAATCCTAAAGTGATATCACTTTAAGGCTTTAGGATACTAACCCTAGCAAGAGTGTTTCACCAATTTTGAACAAGAATAACCTTGTGAGAGGACGAAGCACTTATGCTCCCTTCTTAGGGTTATACCAAGCAAGATGTCTAGAATAAAGTAGCAATATTCACCATGAAACATAACAACATAAAGATAAATTGTAAGAAAATCACTTACTTTAGCCAAGATACCATGAGAAAAAACCCTAATTACAAAAATTCCTCTTCAAAAATCAGCAAAACATCCACAACTTGATCATCCAAGCATAGCACATAAGTAGAAGAGCTAGATAGCCCCAATAGGGAGAAAATTTCAGAATTTTTCTCTCACAAAGGTGAGAAGTGATGATGAAAAATGAAATGTGAGGGTGGCTTATTTATATGAGGCCATCCTAAACCAATTTTTCCACACAATTTATCAACTACAAAATAGAAGACGATCGACCCCTTGATTTACCTCTACAATATGCCAAAAATGAAAAATACACAAAATAAAACCCTAAAATGTTGATGTCATGCCCTATAAGGGTGACATAGTGTCAATTTTCACATGCAACTCTATGTGACTAATTTTCAAATCTGAAAATTTCTTCCTAGTGAACTAAAAGTAAACCCTAGTTGTTATCATTGAACAATTTTACATTGAAAATATATGCAGTGGAAAAAACAAGATCAGAGATGAATCATCAATACACTTATGATAAACAAAATTTATGTTTTGTAACTTTATCAAATTCATAAATTCTTAGGGAAAAACCATCCCTCCCAGGCAATAAAAATCCACCAAATATAAAGACAACTTTGTCCTCCAATAACCATACAAATAAAAAAACCAAACCTCAACAAATCCTTGGAAATTTCTTCTCCTCACAAATCTACTAAAAACCATCGGTACGACATGTTGACATCACCTGTATTGTTGTTGACCTCATCATGTACAAACTTTCTCCTACCCAGAAAACCTTGTACGAATGTATGTGATTCACCTTACTGTAACCAGTGTATATACATGATTATGCCCATTGCAACCTGTGTATATGCGACTATGCCCACTGCAACCCGCATACATATTCTATTCACATTCATGCAACCCACATACAAGTACATAAAACTTGTATGAGCACCTTCGTACAATTCACTCTCTACAGCTTCCTCTCTACTAGGCCAAATTTGCCACAATTGCAGAATTTCACTTTGTTGAAATCACCAAGCCTCCTAGCACAAGTGATCACTCACTTATGCTAACTCCGTCATTGCCACAATGATTAAATGTCACAATGACCTCACTCCTATATATATATAATTCCAATGAGTGAGTTTAGCAACCCTTTGTAAACTCAACAATTAATTAGAATATTTATTCTCCATTTTTGGGTGTGGAACCCCATCATAACCCCACAAATTCCATCAACTTTCCCATGAGGGCCTGGCCTCATTTATAGGCCAATTTCACTGAAACGAAAGGATAATCTAGTGCCAACAAATATTCCCACATGCTTGGCACCTTGGCCTCTAGTGGGAATACCTACCAAAGCTACAATATCATCAACACTCTCTCTTAGCGATGGAGGTTTCCCATCCACCATCACCTGGATGTACCTTTGTCTCCCATAATGGAAGTAGATTTTTCTCCTACACTGGATCTAACATAGTTGCACTCCAATCCACCTGACTGGTTGCTCCCTCT
>JASDQU010503011.1:15370-42908 GCA_032191745.1 Picea mariana | reverse complement strand
TTTCACTTGTCTCGAGGTTCCTTCTGGAACACCATACTTCTCTCCATCTTGAATAAGCTCTCTTGCCCAAGCAGGCTTTCTTTTATGGGAGAAGGTCATTTGAGGAGGTTCTTGAACTTCTGATATATCATGGTCTTCAGGAGTCTCCTCATCAGGGGAAGTTACGACTTCCATTATTGGTTCTACATCTCTGGGAACTTCCCTCATGGATTCTGCAATCCTGGGATTTATAGGTTCATCTTCATATACTTCTTCAAGCTAGCATCTTCTTGATTTCTTAAGTTTTTCTTCTTCATCAAAGGTCATGTCCCTACTGATTTCAATGTGGCGGTGACCAAGTATGTAGATTCTAAAGGCCTTGGAGACCTCACAGTATCCCACAAATATTCCCTTAATTCCGGAGGGTTCCATCTTGTTTCTTTTCTATTTTGGTATATGAATAAACACTAGACAGCCAAATATTTTTAAGTGGCTTACCTCTGGCTTCTTTCCAGTGAACATGTCTTTTAGGGTCTTGAACCCAAGTACACTATGGGATAATCTGTTCTGCACATAAACAGCTGCCATTGCTGCTTCTGCCCATAAGCACATAGGAAGATCTTGATCGTGAATCATGGTCTTTACAACTTCCATAATTGTTCTGTTCTTCCTTTCATCTACATCGTTTTGTTGAGGATTATAGGGAGTAGTGAGTTCCCTCTTTATACCAACATCTCTGCAGAAGTTCACAAACTCTTTTGAGGTATATTCTCCTCCATTATCTAACCTGAGTATCTTGATCTTTCTTTCAGAAAGGTTCTCTATGAAGGATTTGAATTCCTTGAATTTACTGAATACTTCTGGTACTCTGGTACTTCTTGTACTTCTAGTACTTTTGTGAAACTAGGGTTTCACTTTCCAGGAGATCCAACCACTAAAAATGTGCTCTCCAAGTGCCAAAATGATCCTTGCGGGAGGGCACAACTTTCTAGGTGGTTTTAGGGTTGAAAAGATTCACTTTCGAAAAACCCTAATTTGCAGGTACTGCAACAATGACGTTTTTCTCTTGCAAAATATGTTTCCTTCAGGTTGGATCTGATACCATGTTAATGTTTATGCCATTATTATAGTTCTTTTAATTTCAATAGATGAGAGCAACATAAGAACAAGATCACTGATAAATACACATTCACAAGAGACACAACATTTATCTTGGGAAACCCTCTAGGGGAAGAAAACCCAGCAAAAACTTTTGTATCATAAATTGCCAATACAATGTCAAGAGATAACTCAAACCAATATAGATAGTCCTCTCCAAAAGATGCGCCACTCTTCTAACTCTCTCCAACTGGTAAGTTGCAACTTGCCTCTTAAGAATGAGCAAGTGAGTTGGGTGTTAAAGTGAGGTGCTAGCCTCTCTATATATACAAGACTGGCACGTGTGAAGGGTCTCCACTGGCAAGGCCTACCTCTCACTCTGGGTGGGTAAACCCACCTTTAATTTATTTTTGGGTCTCAATAATAACTGCTGGGGCTGACTTCTTATTCTACCTATTACAATTGTCTGTTGACCAATCCACAAAAGGGGATTTGGTCCTAATACAATTACCAACATGATTAATCCACAATGGGGATTAATCCTATGAATAAAATAACAACAATAATAAGAGTACTCTTTGTAGTTACATTATTTGAATAGTAACTGACCAAGACATGACTCATGCAGAACTATTACATTATTAACCCACACAGGGGTGTGAAAATTCCAATTACAAAATAAAGTGTTGGGGCCAAACACTGCCCTATAGGACCAAAAGTCTTCGACAACATGGCATCTGATGATGCATCTCTTCATGGCACATGAGTTGACCACCTATGTTGGAGAGGCAGTCAACATTTGGCTCCACATGGGGATGTGTGTTCGATCTTCTCACTCGAGACAGAGAACATACGAGAATCCAACACCTATAAAAAAGAGCACTCACCGGAGTGCACACCAATAACCAACATTAGAATACATTTATACATGATTAAATCAAAGAATGTTATATACAACAATTACATAATGAAATAACTAAAGTACAACATCATTATTTTACAACAAATGAAATCTATAGTATAGAAAACAATTTCTAAGTACATCAAAAAAAAATTCTAAGTACATATTTACAATATGAATGAAATAATACAAAATCGAAATACAAGGAGAAAAGTTAGAGATATGTTACAGAGCGTGTGAATTTAGAGACCAAGTTTCCCCATCATCTGTAAAAGATCTTGAGTTGCTTCCCATTCCTCAAAATGTTGATGGGCTCACCATCCAAATGGCTGAGATGAAAAGAACTCGTCCTTGCTATTTCCTTGATCAAATATGGCCCTAGACATAAAATGGTCAAACTTGCCATGCTTTCAAGATTTCTCTCTGCCTTTATCCCATAGAAAAACTATATCACCCACAACGAAGTCCCTGTGTCTGGCTGACCTGTCAAAATCTTTCTTAACCCTATTCTTATTTCTGCAATTCTGATCATAAGCCTTTCATCTGATTTCATCTAACTCAATAATTTGATTGACCCTGTTCTGAACTGCATCTTGCTCTGTGGAAGTGTCCTCAACTGATCTATAAGTAGGAAGTCTAAGGTGCACTGGCAACCTAGCCTCCAATCCATACACTAGCTCAAAATGACTCTTTCCAGTAGTTGATTTCTTTGTTATTTTGTCGGCCCATAATGCATGTTTGATTTTATTATCCAAAGACTTCTTGTTTTCGCCAACTATTTTCTTAACAATGGTCATTAAGTTTTTGTTACTTGATTCTGCCTAACCATTTACTTGGGGATAACAATATGATGCATGTGATAAGATAATACCATACTTGAAACAAAACACTAACATCTCAGCTGAACAAAATGCCTTGGCATTATTTGTCACTATCTTTGATGGGACCCCAAATCTAGTTATGATTTTGTCTTCAAGGAAATCCATCACCACCTTTTTGGTTTTTGTCTTTGTACGAATGGCTTCAAACCATTTTGTAAAGTAATCTGTGGATTTGAGAACCTATTAGAACCCATTACTTGAATTATTGCTAAACTTCTCAATGAAGTCCAAACCCCACTGTTGAAAAGGTTCTTCAACTACCACTGGTTGCAAAGAGAGTGTTGCTAACTTTTGCTTTCCTGTGAAAAGATGACATGGGTCACATTTCTGAACAATATGATGTACATTTGAAAATATAGTGGGCCAATAATATCCTGCTCTAAGGATTTTGTGGGTAGTAGTTTTAGCAACAAAGTGTCCTCCACAAAACCCCCCATGGAATTCATCCATTAGTTTCTTTGATTCAATATCATCCACACATCTAAGGATAACCCCATCAATATTTTTCCATCCTAATCCATCTCTAGTAAGAACATACTTAGAAGACTTCAACCTCAAATCCCTTTTCTTGTGTCCTACTAGATGTCTTGGACAAGTCAGATTCTTAAGATATAAATTAATGTCTGTATACCAATCTACTTGCTCAAATTTTAACAAGTTAGGATGCCATTCTTCATTATTGATTTGGTTAACCATATCCAAGGCTTTCTCATTACTTTCTATCAACATTTTTGCCAAGCCTTGACCCTTAATCAATTTAGTTTGTTTAATCTCCAAATCATACTCTTGGATTTTAGCAATCCATATACCTCTTGAGCCTAATCCTTCCACTTGAGATAGCACATCTTTAACCATAGAATTAGAGACATAACCAATCACCTTGGAATATCCGATGAAGACTCTAAAATGTTTGAGTGATTTGACTAAGGCATAAGCTTGTTTCTCTAACATGGGATACTTTAACACTGAATTTTGCAAGGCCCTACTCATATATGCAATAGGATGATCATGGCCTTGGTCATTTTTCTGAAGCAACACACCAAAAATTGTGTCTTCAGAGGCAAAAGAGAAGATCTGAAAATCCTTCTCATAATCTGGGTTGATAAGAATTGGAAATTCACATATAAAAGTCTTAATTTGTTCAAAATCTCGTCTACTTTCATCATTCCATTCAAACTTTACATCCCTATTAAGTAGCTTATATATAGGTTTCATGATTTCAGCATAGTTAGGAATGAACGTATGGACAAAATTGGTTTGTCCTAAGAAGGATTGAAGAAGTTTCTTTGTTGTTGGCAAAGGCACTTTACCAATGGCTTCCACCCTTTCTGGGTCTAATTTAACTCCATATTTAGTTATGATGTGCCCCAATAACTTACCTTCAGTCACCCCAAAGACTGACTTAGCAGGATTTAGAGAGATTCCAAACTCTCTGCATCTGTCCAAAACTTGCCTAAGGTGGCCAATGTGAGTTTTACAATCCTTAGAAAAAACAGTTAAATCATCTTGATATATTTCAATCAACTTACCAATCAACCCCCTGAAGGTATAATCCATAGCCCTTTGAAAAGTATCTCTATCATTTGATAAACCAAACGACATTCTAAGATATTCAAAAATTCCCCATGGAGTAGTAAAAGTTGTCTTATGCCTATCTTCTTCCTTGAGCCTAATCTGATTATAACCAGAGAATCCATCAAGCATGGAAATCATTCATGATCCTGTAACCCTTTGAAGTAGAGTTTCCATCTTGGGAAGGGGATAGTTGTATTTTGTCCAAGCAATGTTTAAGTTCCCGAAGTCAATGCATATTTGAATTTGTCCAGTCTTCTTCCTAGCAAGAACCAAGTTTTAGCACCATGAAGAATGTCTAGTCTGCGCAATAATGCCCGCTTCTAACATTTTCTGTAACTCCTTTTGGACCAAAGGAGCTAACGTGGGGTTCAACTGCCTCAATTTCTTTCTAAAGGGCTTAGTACCTTCCTTAAGAGGAATTACATGCTAAATCACATCTTCCCTATAGACTTTGAGTTCATCATAGCTAAAGGCCAAGAAATCCCTATATTCCTTTAATAATTTAACAATTTCATTCCTTTCTTCTATAGGGTTAGTTTTGCCTACTTTTATCAATCTAGGCTCTTCATTAGTTCCAATATTGACTTCTAGGTAATCACATAGTTTTTTCTTTGATTCATCCTTTTGTTTATGATCATCCTGTCTATCAAAATCCCTTTTTGAAGAAACCACTCGTTTAGGTGGTGCCTTTACTTCATCATCATTTTCTGTGTAATTACAACCTTCTTATTTTGTATATTTAAGTCTGAAAATTCATGTATGTGAAGCAAAAACTTGACCATCTTCTTATCATCATCAAAAAATTGTCAATGATCCATATTATTTTGGATGGAGGGTCTGAAAATTATGTCAACTGAAATGTTCTCATCTATTAAATTGTCTGGAAGCTATAGTGTGGAAGCTGCGACTGCAAGTTCATCGGCTTTCGAATTCTGTTCTCTAGGAATTGCAATCAAATTTATAGCATCTAAGTCATCCATTAAGTTCCAAATTGCACTCCTATATCCCTTTAATCTTTTAGACTTGCAAGCAAACTTATTATTTAATTGTTGTATGACCAAGTCTGAATCACCATTGATATTTAGAAATTTTATTCCCCTATCTCTGCAAATTTCTAAACCAAGGAGTAAAGCTTCATACTCAGCCACATTATTAGTTGCATCAAACTCCAATCTATAAGAAAATTTCATCACTTCACCACTTGGAGACTGAAGCACAATTCTGGCACCCTTTCCTTCTCTAGAAAAATCACCATCAAATTTCATGTACCACACCTTGTCCAATTCACTATCCTTAACTGTTTCTTGCAAAGGCACAATGGAACTAGACAAGATGGCATAGTTACCAAGACCTTCATCAGTCCAGTTTAATTCATTTTTGGGCTTCTTGGGATCTTCAACATGATACTTCCTATGCACTTCCCAATTCAACTTGAAAGTACTTCCATCTGGGGTAGGGATAGTAGCATAAGATAGATCCATTTGTAAACTACCGCCCAAGTATGCAACTGCTTTTCTATTTAATAACATTCCCCAAACATTTGGCACATCAATTACCACAATATCTATTTCAAACATGATGTCTGGAAACATTGCTAAGAAAACTTGCAAATCTTTAATCAATCCATGCACTTCTATTGTTTGACTGTCCAAGGCACAAATGTTATGATAAGTTCTAGATATTCTTAAGTTCAATTGTTCCATCACCTTTTTAGTAATAACATTTGAAGTGGCTCCTGAATCTAGCATGCAATTGTGTAACACTTTGTCGTTCACAAGTAAGGAAAGGTAGAAAGGAAAATTCTTTTCATTCTTCCTATCCCAATTCTGTAGAATCATTGGTGCATCCTGGTAAGTCGTGGCTACTTGTTTTTCAACAAGACTCTTAGGTGTCTCATCTATGGGTTTAAGTAACTTTTCTTTTTGTGAAGAAATCTTCATGACTTCTGATACTGGCACTAACATCTTTACATTACTCAACCATCCACCTAAGTCTATATTTAAATCTGCATTAGTTGGCACCTTAGACTTAGGAGGTGATACCTTGGGAATACTAGTTTGACCTTTATCTTGACATTTGTTTTCCTTCCTTTGGTATGTAATGCCTCTAAACCTAGCCATTTATGCATCTTGTTGAGGGGTGGGCTTGGGCCCATACTTTTCTGTAGCTTTATCAACAATTCCACTCATAAATTTTCCATTACTTCCATAATCATCAAGATCCATACAATCATAGTGGTCACCGTAATACTATTCATTACACATGTTTACTTTTTCATTTCCTTGGTCTTCATATTCATTATTGCACTCTTCAAGGAAGACAATACGGGTTGATTCCTCATGAAACTCACCACAAGGTCTACAATAAGGCATAGGGCAATGATCTACCAAGTTGGTGGTTTCAAATGGATTTGGTGGCCTTTGATCATTTTGAGGAGGTCTCCTTGGCCACTTATCATTTGGCTTATGTTGTTGTCTATTACTTTGAGACCTATCCATTGTGATCAATCTATTCTATAAAGCATTAATCTGATTGGCATGATTGATTTCCATCTGTATAATCAACTGAGTAAGTTCTTTCATGCCATCACTAGAGGGTTTCTGATTTTCACCACTTTTCTTCTTCTCCTCGTGAGGCTGAGAAGAAGACCCTCTAGTAAAACTAGGAATATTTGACTTCCTAGATTCAATCATATTTCGTTCAATACTTAAATTTGTTTCTTTTGTTGCCTGCAAATTTTGAGGGTCCTTATCCCATAAGGAATATCTCATTTATCCCTCAAAATCTTCTATATAATAAATCAATATTACAGTAGCAGGGGGCTTGACATGTCGATGAAGGCTCTTCACCAAGTTATTAAATTTATCATTGAACTCTACCACTATTTCATTTTCCTTTTTATGGTTGGAGGTGAGTGCACCTAACTGAAACCTATGTTCTTTCTGATCACTCCATATTTTTCTAAATTCATCCAATATTGCATTCAGGGTGCTAAACTTATTGGCAGGAAAATCTTCAAACCATTCAACAATGATTCCTTCCAATGAATATACAAAAAGGGTCATCTTTACATCCTCTTCATTATGACCTCTACAATACTTCCCAACACATCTATGGAAACTCGTGATGTGAGCACTGGCACTTATAGCATTGTTTCCATGGAATATAGGTAGTTTATCAATAGATTTCTTAGGAACATCATGAGGGGAACCCTGGATGGATGCAAAGTTCAAAGGAATCAAAAAGGTGGCCATTAGAACATTAGTGTTATTAATGGGATTATTAACAGTTGGTTGATTATTAGTTTGGAACAAGTATTGGATATTGTTGAGTGCTTCCTCCCTAAGACTTTCAAGTAGGATCCTAGGAGCTAAGCGGTTTAATCTTCTCCTATAAACTTGTTCAGGCTCAGGATAAGAATAAAGCACTCCTTGAGAATTTCTCCTAGTAGTAGACTTGCTAGATGTTTTCAATGGAGTTGCCACTTAGATAGGAATCACACAAAGCTAACCAATCTTAGGTTCAAATAATTTTAAGGACTAAAAGATTTTATTATTTAGTTCTTAAAAATTTTAGTTAAGTCGTTAGGACCAAGGATAAATGACTTATCCCCGACAACGACACCAAAGATGTTGCCTCTAAGGACACACTAAGTGAGCTGGAATCAGCTCACGTTTGCAAGTGTGTATAAGGACGGCAACAAGGCCAACCATATATGTGGAGACGTCATATTGTCTATGATTCTATACCTCGTAGTGTCATTATTACTCTGGGAGGTCATCTCTATCGGAAACCAAAGGTAGTTCTAACTACTTATCCACCAAAATAGTGTCGCAATTTAATCTATTATACTACAAAATTCATCCTCTTCATGGTCTATTCAAAGGATGCAGAGAAGATTGCTACAACCAATGCAGCCTCAACACATTCTATCCAAAAAAAATAGATTGTTTCTTCACATACAATGGTTCCTACACAATGCCCTGTCAAACCCAGAGACAACACATTGGTGGAGCATATTCAACTCTTCCAGCAATAGGCCTGTGACAGTCTTCCAAAGACCAAGCAGCACAACTTCTCCAAAAAATCACGCAGGTCACCAAGATTCAGATTCAGAAAATGCTTTCCCCTCTTCCCTAGGCACTCAATGTTGTAACACTGCTTCAATGGGGCATATAAAAATTTTCTCTTTTCTTAAAGGATAGATTCTCCATACATGGATTCTAATTTGGAAAGTCAGGTAACCAGTCTAACCTCCTAGTCAAGGATCTCTGATTCTGGAGCCAAATGACTCTCTGAGACTTTGATGGTCTTATTTTGTAATTAAATGCAGACCCTTTCAACTTATGGGTGCAGGTATAATGGTACTCACGACCTTCCCCTTTTACGCTTGCAAAATCTTTGAGTCTATGCGCTAGCTCCTTTTCTGATAATCACCTTCCCTAATATGACCTTGGGCAACGGCCTTACGTAACCATGCGATTGTGGGCGTGGCCAAGGGTGGTTTGAAACCAAAGGTCGTTGTAGTATTGCACAAGCAATAGATGAATCAATGCAACTAAGGTCAGAAATATTGTCTCTTTAAGTATTGCACAAGAAATAGATGAGTCGATGCAACTAAGGTCATAAATCTCCATCAAATAGTGTTTACACTCAAAGAAATAGTCTTTATGGAAGAAACAAGACAATGTCAACATGGAGAAAATAACTTGTTCCAATGGATTAAAAAGAAATTGATGAAAAATATTGGTGGAGAAGGATCTTCAAACTCAAAGAAATGTTTTAGATTTCCTCCCAAGAAAGATAAGAGTACTCCCAACAAAGAAAACTTATACATTATGGCAGGGAAGTAGGTGTAGAAGGAGAAGGAAATACCAACCCGCAAGTCTGCCAACTCACACACCCACTGTGACATGAGATATCAAAAAGAGACTAAGTATATAGAAAAATGTAAATCATGGAAAACGAGGTTCAATTTAGTAATGACGGAGAAAAAGATTTTATGAAAAAGAAAAAGGGCCACACCCGCGAACCCGTCGTTATGAATTTTTTTTTGAAAAAGTGACTAGGTCAAGGTACAATATGTAGATGGCATCGAAATGAAGTGTGATTTGCATAACACTGAATTTTTGATAAAGATATTTGTGAACCCGCTATATGACAATAATTTTTCAAGTAAGAAAAAAATTAAAGGTAAGACTAAGTTATATATAGGTCAACAACTAGCAAACCAAATTTTAGATTGGACAAAAAAAAGGATCATGTAAAACCTCTCAAGAAATTGGGGTTTACAAGTCAAATATAATGACATGAGAAGGAAATATCGATAAGCTATACAATAAGTGTGACAAAGACAATGCATGTTAATTTATGTTATTTGACAATAATATTTGTTCTTTATTATATGAGGATGCTTTATGACCATTTGAATACACATTTTCCATTTCAAATTATTGGAGAACCATGACCCTATTATCACATGATTTGGAATTGTGCAAAGCCCCACCACAAGTCCCCAAATATGCATAACTATGGAAGATCCTACCATTGTCACCTTAGAAAGAAATTGCATAATTTTAGTGATGTAAGAGGTACACCACAAGGGAGGCTTCCTTGGTGACCTCAAGGGATCAAAGTATCAATTATAGTATCCAAGCCTACCGCCTCGTATCTTGATCACCAAAATATAAGGTTTAGGTCAAGGTAATAGAAGAGGTATGAAATTGTTTGAGTACCTACTCAGAACAAGAAAACTTTATAGCATATATATGATTATTTCCAAGTTCAAACAATAAATAAATACCTATTAAGACTCTAGACAATGATAATTGCTAATGGTTGTTGCAAATTTGCAGCAGAGTACCAATGTTATAACAATATTATGAATTTGTAACAATAACAGTAAAAAGAGATCATAATTTCAACAATTGACCATGAAAATTAAGCATGCATCACATAAAAAATTATCCAATTGTTTAAGATAAAATATGAGTAGGTTAGACCAGCTTTAAAAGAGTGTATGTAGGAAAATAAAGTATTATCAGGCAGTTGTGGAAAACTTTATTAACACCAACAAGTTATTAGGAAAGTTTACAATTGTTAGTGTTAGTAATGTTCGTAGAGATCTTAAGAGAATTGAAAGAGAGTATGTGTTGATCAATTTCACCAAAAGAGAGATATGAAACCAATGCCTTAGGGATATGGCGTCTTTATAATAGCAAATGAAACAAAATTGGAAGACTAAACTTGTAGAAACCAAAAGGTAGGGTTTAAACACTAAGGTGCTAGCACATTAGGGCCTTAGGGTTTAAAACTGGAAGAGGAGGATTGTGAGAGTGCAAACACATTTGGGATCTAGCTATATTTTCTCCCTTATTGATGCTTCAAATAGGTTAAAATCAAATGTCTAGCGATAAAATCCTAAAGTGATATCACTTTAGGGCTTTAGGATACTAACCCTAGCAAGAGTGTTTCACCAATTTTGAACAAGAATAACCTTGTGAGAGGATGAAGCACTTATGCTTCCTTCTTAGGGTTATGCCAAGCAAGACGTCTAGAATAAAGTAGCAATATTCACCATGAAACATAACAACATAAAGACAAATTGTAAAAAAATCACTTACTTTAGCCAAGATACCATGAGAAAAAACCCTAATTACTAAAATTCCTCTTCAAAAATCAGCAAAACATCCACAACTTGATCATCCAAGCATAGCACATAAGTAGAAGAGCTAGATAGGCCCAATAGGGAGAAAATTTCAGAATTTTTCTCTCACAAAGGTGAGAAGTGATGATGAAAAATGAAATGTGAGGGTGGCTTATTTATATGAGGCCATCCTAAACCAATTTTTCCACACAATTTATCAACTACAAAATAGAAGACGATCGACCCCTTGATTTACCTCTACAATATGCCAAAAAAGCAAAATACACAACCCTAAAATGTTGATGTCATGCCCTAGAAGGGTGACATAGTGTCAATTTTCACATGCAACTCTATGTGACTAATTTTCAAATATGAAAATTTCTTCCTAGTGAACTAAAAGTAAACCCTAGTTGTTATCATTGAACAATTTTACATTGAAAATATATGCAGTGGAAAAAAAAAGATCAGAGATGAATCATCAATACACTTATGATAAACAAAATTTATGTTTTGTAACTTTATCAAATTCATAAATTATTAGGGAAAAACCATCTGTCCCAGGCAATAAAAATCCACCAAATATAAAGACAACTTTGTCCTCCAATAACCATACAAATCAGAAAACCAAACCTCAACAAATCCTTGTAAATTTCTTCTCCTCACAAATCTACTAAAAACCATCAGTACGACATGTTGACATCACCTGTATTGTTGTTGACCTCATCATGTAAAAACTTTATCCTACCCAGAAAACCTTGTACGAATGTATGTGATTCACCTTACTGCAACCGGTGTATATACATGATTATGCCCATTGCAACCCGTGCATATGCGACTATGCCCACTACAACCCGCATACATATTCTATTCACATTCATGCAACCCACATACAAGTAAATAAAACTTGTATGAGAACCTTCGTACAATTCACTCTCTACAACTTCCTCCCTACTAGGCCAAATTTTCCACAATTGCAGAATTTCACTTTGTTGAAATCACCAAGCCTCCTAGCACAAGTGATCACTCACTTATTCTAACTCCATCATTGCCACAATGATTAAATGTCACAATGACCTCACTCCTGTATATATAATTCCAATGAGTGAGTTTAGAAACCCTTCGTAAACTCAACAATTAATTAGAATATTTATTCTCCATTTTTGGGTGTGGAACCCCATCATAACCCCACAAATTCCATCAACTTTCCCATGAGGGCTTGACCTCATTTATAGGCCAATTTAACTGAAACGAAAGGATAATATAGTGCCAACAAATATTCCCACATGCTTGGCACCTTGGCCTCTAGTGGGAATACCTACCAAAGCTACAATATCATCAACACTCTCTCTTAGCGATGGAGGTTTCCCATCCACCATCACCTGGATGTACCTTTGTCTCCCATAATGGAAGTAGATTTTTATCCTACACTGGATCTAACATAGCTACACTCCAATCCACCTGACTAGTTTCTCCCTCTATCATTGAAGAAAATCATGTTGTCTAGTCTACATCACTCATTGCTCCCTCTATGACTGAAGCAAATCCTACTCCCCAATCTTCTTGATTGTCTTCCTCCTCTGTCACTGTATAAAAACCTGTTGACATAAATGTATTCTCCATGGAGGTCTCACATGCCCTAGAGGCTTTCTACCTCTGAACCTCTTGTCTAGCCTCCTCAACCCATGACATGATCCAAGCGGATATTGGTGGCCACCCACTTGTTCCAACTAGCTCCTTTTGTCATTTTTAGTTCAACATGTTCTTCTGTACTTATTTATAATTGTGGGTTCTACACTTTTGGCATTTTCTGAAGCCCTACACATCTACCAGGTGGATACTGGTGGCCTCCCACCTAATCCAACTGTCTTATTTTGTATGTATTCATGTCATCACATCTTGTTATACTTCCAGGGACGTTTTGGTGCCCTAAACAATGTTATTTTGGCGTGCCACAATCAAAATATAGACAGAGTCACAGTTTGACGACGTAATGTGTAGTTCTCTAAAAGACCTTTCCAATGGGCTATCATGTGACTAAAACAAAGATCGTATGCAAAAGTTACAACCCCGGGAAGTTAATGTACTAACTTACCCAAATGGGGCCCACATGACTTTTGGCGTTTCATCTCCTAGGGTTAGGTTTTTGGATGTCTAGGGTTTTGGAATTCTTGTTTAACATAAAAAGGCCTTCAGAGCCTCATTGTAATCATCTTCTTGTGAATGAGCGTAGCTGTCACATCTCTTCTCTGAGATAAATCTGCCACCATTGTAGCGAGTCTTGCACTCTGTATTTTTATAGTCTATTTACAATTCTTTCATTAATAGAAATCAAGTATTGTTGTATTTCTCTATTTCTGGAAATTTTCATGAGCATTTCGTTGTAATATATCTTCTTTCATTTCATTCCAAACATAATCTGGATTAGTGGTATCAGAACAAGCTACTCTTGATCATTTTTCAGTGCATGTCCCCGACGAGGTCCGAGAATAGCCAATTGGGTCTCGAGCTTGTCTCTCTTGAGGACAATCGCTCTCTCACACCCAAGAAACCCTCTATGGTGGTAGAAAATAAAAATGACAGAGAATAAGATTCTATTAATTTTTTCTTGAGCAAGCTCTCACGCGACAAAGGGATGAAATGATGGATAATTTTTCACACATCCTCCAACTCCTGCAAATAGCAACAGACACATCTTCATCAAATGACCATTTTGGAAACCGCTCCCTTGAAGGTACAAGTTAATTTTGATATTCCCATATTTGAAGGTCAAATAGATGTGGATGTCCTAGCAAAATGGTTAAATCTATTAGAAGTTTGTTTCTCTATTCAAAACAATTTCGACAGGGAAAATATCACCTTCACACTCCTCAAGGCTCTCCCACATGTCAAACATTGGTGGGAAACTTTCAGAGAGCAAAGTTCCATAGAGGAATCTAGAATATATGGGGTCGATCCCACTTGGGATATTTTTGTGGATGTGGTCAAAGAACAGTACTATCATGTTAATAACTATGAAGACTAGTACATGAGATGGACCACACTGTGGTAAGAGAAGAGAAAAACAATGTTGGAGTTCACAAATGATTTCCATACCTTGCGCACCAAGAGGTGTGACTTCCAAAAAATCCCCTGGCACAACACCGATGAATGTCACTCGAAACAGTGATTGGTGGCTGAGGTCAAAGACACAAAGCCAAACCCTGATTCATAATCTGATCCAAAAATATCTAAAATAGACATATCATCGACGTATATCCCACAACCACTGTCGCAACCACAACAATTCAACCAGAAGAATCATTATATCCTGAAGAGTGGGAGAGCCTCTTCCATTCACAGATGTGGGTGAAGGGGACCCATTTCATTTCATTGTTTATAACGTCATCTAGAAGAATTTCATCTCAGCTAAGGTCATCAAACAGTTGGGGTTGTTGACAACACCACACCCGCAACCATACAACATTGAGTGGCTTCACCAGGGACGAGATCTCTATGTTAGGCAGTAGTGTCGCCTGTCCTATGGCATCCATCCCTTCAAAGATGAGGTAGTGTGTGAGGTTTCCCCTCTTGATGTCTGTGATGTGGTTTTAGGCCTATTGTCATCCTTATACACACTTGCAAACGTGAGCTAAGTCCGGCTCACTTAGTGTGTCCTTGGAGGCACAATGCCTAGGTTCACAGCCCACACTGTCACTTTGACTGGAACCTCTTCCATATAGGCTTAATCCTAGGGAAGCCAAACTGGGTAGACCTTAGTTACTATATGTGTTAAGGTTAAGTTCTAGGAGTTAGTTTTAATTGTTTACAAGGTTTAGGGGATTATAATCCTAAGATGCTAAGGCAACAATGCAAGGTGCAAGGGTTAGCATGAAAAGCAAGCCTTTTCCCTAGGTCAACTAAGACTAGTGCCTAAATATTGGGCAAGGGGTCAACTATGTTAAGGGGTTGTTCGTTACAAAAAAATTACAAGTTACTTACAAAAATTACAAAAGAATAAATCCAATTATAGAATATCATGTACAATTACTTACAAGATTTACAATTTAAAGAATGTTAGATTACAACAACAAGCTAACCAATTATCTATTTGTGTTTGTGCAGGATATCAAAATATTAAAGCATCATGTCACATCACCACATTTATGAGATCATCATCAACACATTAATATCATGAAGAAGATTTAGAGGATTTAAGCACAACTGTTATAAATATTATTGAAGATGATCCACACTCTTAGTTGTTAAACCCACAAATAGTTTATTAGATTTGGTCAAGGTTTTAATTATTAGGCTTTCTTAAGATTTATCAAATTTTATTAAATCTTTCACCAAAGCCTCCTCCTCCTATTTCCAAATAACTGTTGGATGTTCAATAAGTGTCGCCACCCTAGCTTCATAGGTCAGCCCAAAACAAGAGTACTTCTTGGAGAGGACACACACCTGGTGCTCCATGGGACAGTCCCCTGCCACTACCCTCCGTTGTTTTCCTCAAGGCTCGTTTAGATGGTGAAGATGGTGGTATAAGGTACCCTAAAGAGTCTATTAAGTATATATATATTTATTAGGTAGACTTTTAGGTGATTATTAGAGTGTTTTGAAGATTTTAAGACACTTTTAAAGTGTGAATTAGTGATATGGCCGAAACTGTTATTAGATTTTAGGTGTGTTGCTTCTAGCTTATGCAATTCAAGTATATCAACACATGTAAATAAAATAATATGGCTGAAAAATAAAGATATATCACATGCACTTAAAGAGATTTCTATGAAAGAGAAGCACTAGAGAAAGAAAAACTTGCCTTCAAGAGATTGAAAGAAATTTTAGTGTGTGTTTAAATTATTAACCATTCAATAACATTCAAGCCTAAGCAAGTGGCTTCCAATAGATGTAAGCAATAAGATAATAAACCAATTACTTGTCAAGAACTTAGATGTTAAGCATTTAAGATTTAAACCATGTGCATGAGAGAGAAAGAAAATAGACTTGAAAATGAACTAAGCAATATGATAGATCTAGTTAGATTATTTAAGTGTTGCCCAATAGGCTTAAGATTATGATGTAGATCTAAAACATAAGCAGTTATATCATTGAACCATAGATCACATTAATCACATCAACACTTAGCCTTACCTATTGGGGTATTCCTCTCCCAACTAGGTAGGTATTATTATAGGTTTGCTTAGTTAGGTTAATTTCTTTTGATATTTAGAGATTAGGGAAAACAAGAAAAGATTAAGAGAGAGAAGAAACTAAGAAAGTAAACTATCAAGCAATCAAGCAAGCAAAGGCAAACCTTCCCCGCGTCCTAGGTTGAGAAGGTGCCCCTCACCTTCAAAACCTCATCTCTTAGCTAGAAAGGAGAGAAAAATGCTAACAAGTGAAAACCCTAGCTAGATCTATACTACCCAACAATTTTACACCAAGAGGAAGGCCATACCACTCCTTCCTCTATAGGTGTGAACCACTAACAAGCAAGAGAAAGAGGAAAAACATACCAAAATGAAGAAAAATGAAAGGTAGGGTTGAGAGATAACCACCAAACTACTTCGAGGGCCTTCTAGTGTTGTGTGGATGTCCTTTAGGCAGCCAATACTCCTCTCAATCAGATCTGAAACCTGCAAAACCAGTAAGCTATGCTTGCTAGAAAAGCTACACACAACCAAGAAAAATGATGGAAAAACCCTTGCTTTTTAGGGAAAGGACTTTCCACAAGAACAAGAGAGTATATGTGATGTAAATGACCTATCTAAACATGTTATGCTAGCTGAAAAATGGATATGTGTGAAAAAAAATATAGATGAAGAGTAAAGGTTAGAGAAATGGAGTGTATGAGTGCTTCAAGAGACCCTTCTCCTTGAAGGAGTTACGAGTGAAACCCTTGAAGTATAAACCTACAAAACCTCCCTAAGTGATATGCATACAAGAGATACTATGTTGATGTATGTAAATAAAATGACGCTTCAATCCTATCTAATACATCAAGATAGATAAACCCATAAGCATATGCATTAGAGGATGTACTTAGATAACACTTTACCTAAGATCAAAAGTTGCAATCACCCAAAGAAATTATTACAATATTACCTCATAAGCATAAGAAAACCAAGCATACGCATTGCCCCTCTAGTTGTCCTCCAAAGTTTCTCCTTTATATTATTACTCAAGAAAAATAAGTCATGGAGAGAAAATACTCCAAAACCCTAGAGCATAGAATGGAAATGAATGAAATAATGAAAAGAGAGAGAGAGAGAGAGAGAGAGTTGAAAATCAAGTAGCATAACAATAGCTCAAGATATGGTGAGTTGGGAGAGAGAAATGAGATCTATTTATACTTGGAGAGGCAAACCTACCTCTCTTGGATCCAAGCCAAGTTTCCACCACCAAGAAAATGAGTATATCTCAAGGCTAGGGCGAACCAATTAGGGTTTGTACAATAGATCTAGGGTGTAGAAATATTGAAAAAATAGTTGGGATGAAGCAAAAGGTATGTGAGAGGCATGGGATCCGCGCCAAAGAAAGTGAAAGGTCACAAATAATTTTTAAAAATTATTTGGTTGAGTTCCAAGAAGAGGGAGGGCACACTTCTCTTGGGGGGCGCACCTCTTGGGATAAGGAAAAGGGAAAAGAAGGGTGAGAGATGAGTGAGGTGAGGATCGGACCAAACAAATTCAAGGGACAGGTTGTGGGATCTGTGCTAGGGGAAGATAAAACCCTCCAAAAAATTAAAAAACAATTTTTCATTGGAGAGACACAAAGGGGGGCGTAACTCTCCTTGGAGAGCGCTCCACAAGGGGGAAAATCAAGAAAATCGAAGGGAAGAGTGAGGTGGAGGGAGTGGGGTCACCTCTAGGGGTGACATGGAGGCTAAAGGGAGTGAAAGGTCAATAGAGCGGGCCACACTCAAGTCACAAAATCAATTAAAAAGGAAAAACGTCAATCCCCCTAGGGGGGCGTGATTTTTTAGTGTGGAGGTGGTGTAAGGGGTTAGATGAGGTTGGAAAAGGTTAGGAGGGTAATGTTATTCTTAGGGGGCCTCTCTATAACCATAATTTCCACTTTTCACATCCTCTAACTCATTATTACAACTTTTACATTTTGCCATGTTTGGAGTTTAGCAATTAAAATTGTTGTTTTAGACTGACTGACACTCTGGGTGGACAAACCCATGGCTAAAGTTGTCCGACTGAGCTGAAACTTGGTCCATGGATGTAGGGGGTGCTATTCCATTTCTTTTGAGCACAAATACCCCTATCAAAAGTCCAAGGACCTAGTTTTTTACAATTTTTGCTCCAAAATAATTAATTAATTAAATAATTAAACCTCCAAACGTAGGGAAATTTAATTAAAAATTAATTAATAAAAAAAAAATAACTTAGACTTGAAGGAATTCCGCGAAACTTTCTAAGATGTATTTCATGGTCATTTACAATGATTCCCTATAATAGTTACCAAAAGATAAACCCACTAGAATGTTGTTCACCACTTTGGAGGAATTATTGCAAGTGTGAGGGAAAAACTCAAGGGAAATCAAGAGGGCTAAGAAGCCCAATTGATAACCCGAGGATAAAAAACTCTCGGTGAAAGGAACTTTCCCAGTGAACCGATCCCAAGGTAACTGACCTAGACATGACTCATGCAGACCTATTACATTATTAACCCACGCAGGGGTGCGAAAATTCCAATTACAAAATAAAGTGTTGGGGCCAAACACTGCCCTATAGGACCAAAAGTCTTCGACAACATGGCATCTGATGATGCATATCTTCATGAAACATGAGTTGACCACCTATGTTGGAGAGGCAGTCAACATCTAGCTCCACATAGGGACGTGTGTTCGATCTTCTCACTCGAGACAGAGAGCATACGAGAATCCAACACCTATAAAAAAGAGTGCTCACCAGAGTGCACACCAATAACCAACATTAGAATACATTTATACATGATTAAATCAATGAATTCTATATACAACAATTACATAATGAAATAACTAAAGTACAACATTATTATTTTACAACAAATGAAATCTACAGTACATAAAACAATTTCTATGTACATGAAAAAAAACTTCTAAGTACATATTTACAATATGAATGAAATAATACAAAATTGAAATACAAGGAGAAAGGTTAGACATACGTTACAGAGGGTGTGCATTTAGACACCAAGTTGCCCCATCATCTGTAAAAGAGCTTGAGTTGTTTCCCATTCTTCAGAATGTTGATGGGCTCACCATCCAAATGGCTAAGATGAAAAGAATTTGGCCCTGCTATTTCCCTGATCAAATATGACCCTAGCCATAAACTGTCAAACTTACCATGCTTTCCAGGTTTCTCTCTGCCTTTATCGCATAGAAAAAATGTATCACCCACAACGAAGTCCCTGAGTCTGGCTGACCTATCAAAATCTTTCTTAACCCTATTCTTATTTCTGCAATTTTGATGACAAACCTTTCATTTGATTTCATCTAACTCAATAATCTGATTGACCCTATTTTGAACTGCATCCTTCTCTGCGGAAGTGTCCTCAACTGATCTATAAGTAGGAAGTCTAAGGTGCAATGGCAACCTAGCCTCCAATCCATATGCTAGCTCAAAAGGACTCTTTCCAATAACTGCTTTCTTTGTTATTCTGTTGGCCCATAATGCATGTTTGATTTTATTATCCAAAGACTTCTTGTTTTCACCAACTATTTTCTTAACAATGTTCATTAAGTTTTTGTTACTTGATTCTGCCTGACCATTTCCCTGGGGATAACAATCTGATACATGTAATAATATAATACCATACTTGAAACAAAACGCTAACATCTTAGCTGAACAAAAGGCCTTGGCATTATCTGTCACTATCTTTGATGGGACCCCAAATATAGTTATGATTTTGTCTTCAAGGAAATCCATCACCACCTTTTCGGTTGTTCTCTTTGTAGGAATGGCTTCAACCCATTTTGTAAAGTAATATGTGGCTGTGAGAACCCAATAGAACCCATTACTTGAATTATTTCTAAACTTCTCGATGAAGTCCAAACCCCACTGCTGAAGAGGTTCTTCAACTACCACTAGTTGCAAAGGGAGTGCTGCTAACTTTTGCTTTCCTGTGAAAAGATGACATGGGTCACATTTCTGAACAAGCTAATGTACATCTGAAAATATAGTGGGCCAATAATATCATGCTCTAAGGATTTTGTGGGTAGTAGTTTTAGCAACAAAGTGTCCTCCACAAAACACCCCATGGAATTCATCCATTAGTTTCTTTGATTCAATATCATCCACACATCTAATGATAACCCCATCGGGATTTTTCCATCATAATCCATCTCTAGTAAGGACATACTTAGAAGACTTCAACCTCAAATCCCTTTTCTTGTGTCCTACTAGATGTCTTGGACAAGTCAGATTTTTAAGATATAAAATAATGTCTGTATACCAATCTACTTGCTCAAATTTTAACAAGTTAGGATGTCATTCTTCATTATTGATTTGGTTAACCATATCCAAGGCTTTCTCATTACTTTCTATCAACATTTTTGCCAAGCCTTGACCCTTAATTAATTTAGTTGGTTTAATCTCCAAATCATACTCTTGGATTTTAGCAATCCATCTACCCCTTGAGCCTAATCCTTCCACTTGAGATATCACATCTTTAACCGCGGAATTAGGGACATAACCAATCACCTTGGAATATTCGATGAAGACTCTGAAATGTTTGAGTGATTTGACTAAGGCATAAGCTTGTTTCTCAAACATGGGATACTTTAACTCTAAATTTTGCAAGGCCCTACTCATATATGCAATAGGTTGATCATGGCCTTGGTCATTTTTTTGAAGCAACACACCAACAATTGTGTCTTCAGAGGCAAAAGAGAAGATTTGAAAATCCTTCTCATAATCTTAGTTGATAAGAACCAGAGCTTCACATATAGCAGTCGTAATCTATTCAAAAGCTCGTCTACTTTCATCATTCCATTCAAACTTTACATCCTTATTAAGTATCTTATATACAGGTTTCATGATTTCAACATATTTAGGAATGAACCTATGGACAAAATTGGTTTGTCCTAAGAAGGATTGAAGAAGTTTCTTTGTTGTTGGCAAAGGCACTTTACTAATGGCTTCCACCCATACTGGGTCTAATTTAACTCCATATTTAGTTATGATGTGGCCCATTTACTTACCTTCAGTCACCCCAAAGACTGACTTAGCAGGATTCAGAGAGATTCCAAACTCTCTACATCTGTCCAAAACTTTCCTAAGGTGGCCAATGTGAGTTTTACCATCCTTAGAAAAAAGTGTTAAATCATCTTGATCTATTTCAATCAACTTACCAATCAACCCCCTGAAGGCATAATCGATAGCCCTTTGAAAAGTAGCTCCAACATTTGATAAACCAAACGACATTCTAAGATATTCAAAAGTTCCCCATGGAGTAGTAAAAGTTGTCTTATGCCTATCTTCTTCCTTGAGCCTGATCTGATTATAACCCGAGAATCCATCAAGCATGGAAATCATTCCTGATCCTGTAACCATTTGAAGTAGAGTTTCCATCTTGGGAAGGGGATAGTTGTCTTTTGTCTAAGAAATGTTTAAGCTCCTAAAGTCCATGCATATTCGAATTTTTCCAGTCTTCTTCTTAGCAACAACCAAGTTTCAACACCATGAAGAATGTCTAGTCTGTGCAATAATGCCCGCTTCTAACATTTTCTATAACTCCTTTTGGACCAAAGGAGCTAACGTGGGGTTCAAATGCCTCAACTTTTGTCTAAAGGGTTTAGTACCTTCCTTGAGAGGAATCACATGTTGAATCACATCCTCCCTATAGACTTTGAGTTCATCATAGCTAAAAGCCAAGACATCCCTATATTCCTTTAATAATTTAACAATTTCATTCCTTTCTTCTATAGGGGTAGTTTTGCCTACTTTTAGCAATATAGGCTCTTCATTAGTTCCAATATTGACTTCTAGGTAATCACATAATTTTTTATTTGATTCATCCTTTTTCTTATGCTCATCCTATCTATCAAAATCCATTTCTAAAGAAACCACTCGTTTAGGTGGTGCCTTTACTTCATCATCATTTTTTGTGTAATTACAACCTTCTTCTTTCGTACGTATATTTAAGTTTGAAAATTCATGTATGTGAAGCAAAAACTTGACCATCTGCTTATCATGATCAAAACACTGCCAATGATCCATATTATTTGGGATGGAGGGTCTGAAAATTACTTCAACTGAAATGTTCTCATCTATTAAACTGTCTAGAAGCTGTAGTGTGGAAGCTGCGACTGCAAGTTCATCGGCTTTCGAATTCTATTCTCTAGGAATTGAAATCAAATTTATAGCATCTAAGTCATCCATTAAGTTCCAAATTGCACTCCTATATCCCTTTAATCTTTCAGACTTGCAAGAAAACTTATTCTTTAACTGTTGTATGACCAAGTCTGAATCACCTTTGATATTTAGACATTTTATTCCCCTATCTCTGCAAATTTCTAAACCAAGGAGTAAAAATTCATACTCAGCCACATTATTAGTTGCATCAAACTCTAATCTATAAGAAAATTTCATCACTTCACCACTTGGATACTGAAGCACAATTCTGGCACCCTTTCCTGCTCTAGAAAAAGCACCATCAAAGTTCATGTACCACACCTTGTCCAATTCACTATCTTTAACTTTTTCTTGCAAAGGCACAATGGAATTAGACAAGATGGCATAGTTACCAAGACCTTCATCAATCCAGTTTAATTCATTTTGGGGCTTCTTGGGATCTTCAACATGATACTTACTATACACTTCCCTATTCAACTTGAAAGTACTTCCATCTGGGGTAGGGAGAGTAGCATAAGATAGGTCCATTTGTAAACTACCGCCCAAGTCTGCAACTACTTTTCTATTTAATAACATTCCCCAAACATCTGACACATCAATTACCACAATATCCATTTCAAGCATGATGTCTGGAAATGCTGCTAAGAATACTTGCAAATCTTTAATCAATCCATGCACTTCTATTGTTTGACTATCCAAGGAACACATTTTATGATAAGGTCTAGATATTCTTAAGTTCAATTGTTCCTTCACCTTCTTAGTAATAACATTCGAAGTGGCTCCTGAATCTAGCATGCAATTGTGTAACACTTTGTCATTCACAAGTAAGGAAAGGTAGAAAGGAAAATTCTTTTCATTCTTCCTATCCCAATTTTGTAAAATCATGGGTGCATCCTGGTAAGTCGTGGCTACTTGTTTTTCAACAAGACTCTTAGGTGTCTCATCTATGGGTTTAAGCAACTTTTATTTTTGTGAAGGAATCTTCATGACTTCTGATACTGGCACTAACATCTTTACATTACTCAACCATCCACCTAAGTCTATATTTAAATCTGCATTAGTTGGCACCTTAGACTTAGGAGGTGATACCTTGGGAATATTGGTTTGACCTTTATCTTGACTTTTGTTTTCTTTCCTTTGGTATGTAATGCCTCTAAACCTAGCCATTTATGCATCTTGTTGAGGGGTGGGCTTGGGCCCATACTTTTCTGTAGCTTTATCAAAAATTCCACTCATAAAGTTTCCATTACTTCCATAATCATCAACATCCATCCAATCATAGTGGTCACCACAATACCTGTCATTACACATGTTTACTTGTTCATTTCCTTGGTCTTCATATTCATTATTGCACTCTTCAAGGAAGACAAGATAGGTTGATTTCTCATGAAACTCACCACAAGGTCTACAATAAGTCATAGGGCGATGATCTACCAAGTTGGTGGTTTCAAAGGGATTTGGTGGCCTTTGATCATTTTGAGGAGGTCTCCTTGGCCACTTATCATTTGTCTTATGTTGTTGTCTATTACTTTGAGACCTATCCATTGTGATCAATCTATTATGTAAAGGATTAATCTGATTGGCATGATTGATTTACATATGTTTAATCAACTGAGTAAGTTCTTTCATGCCATCACTAGAGGGTTTCTGATTTTCACCACTTTTCTTCTTCTCCTCGTGAGGCTGAGAAGAAGACCCTCTAGTAAAACCAGGAATATTTGACTTCCTAGCTTCAAGCATATTTCGTTCAATCCTTAAATTTGTTTCTTGTGTTGCCTACAAATTTTGAGGGTTCTTATTCCATAAGGCATATCTCATTTCTCCCTCAAAAGCTTCTATATAATAAATCAATATTGCAGCAGCAGGGGGCTTGACATCTTGATGAAGGCTCTTCACCAAGTTATTAAATTTATCATTGAACTCTACCACTATTTCATTTTCCTTTTTATGGCTGGTGGTGAGTGCACCCAACTGAAACCTATGTTCTTTTTTATCACCCCATATTTTTCTAAATTCATCCAATATTGCATTCAGGGTGATAAACTTATTGGCAGGAAAATCTTCAAACCAGTCAGCAATGCTTCCTTCCAATGAATATACAAAAAGGGTCATCTTTACATCCTCTTCAGTATGACCTCTACAATACTTCCCAACACATCTATGGAAACTCATGATGTGAGCACTGGCACTTATAACATTGTTTCCATGGAAGATAGGTAGTTTATCAATAGATTTCTTAGGAACATCATGAGGGGAACCCTGGATGGATGCAAAGTTCAAAGGACTCAAAAAGGTGGCCATTAGAATGTTAGTGTTATTAATGGGATTATTAACAGTTGGTTGATTATTAGTTTGGAACAAGTATTGGATATTGTTGAGTGATTCCTCCCTAAGACTTTCAAGTAGGATCCTAGGAGCTAAGCAGTTTAATCTTCTCCTATAAACATGTTCAGGCTCAAGATAAGAATAAAGAACTCCTTGGGAATTGCTCCTAGTAGTATACTTGCTAGTTTCTTTCAATGGAGTCGCCACTTAGATAGGAATCACACAAAGCTAACCAATCTTAGGTTCAAATAATTTTAAGGCCTAAAATATTTTATTATTTAGTTCTTAAAAAGTTAAGTTAAGTCATTAGGACCAAGGATAAATGACTTATCCCCAGCAACGACGCCAAAGATGTTGCCTCCAAGGACACACTAATTGAGACAGACTTAGCTCACATTTGCAAGTGTGTATAAGGACGACAACAAGGCCAACCATATATGGGGAGACGTCATGTTGTCTATGATTCTATACCTCGTAGTGTCATTATTACTCTGGCAGGTCATCTCTATCGGAAACCAAAGGTAGCTCTGACTACTTATCCATGAAAATAGTGTAGCAAGTTAATCTATCATACTACAAAATTCATCCTCTTCACGGTCTATTCAAAGGATGTAGAGAAGATCGCCACAACCAATGCAGCCTCAACACATTCTATCCAACAAAAATAGATTGTTTCTTCACCTACAATGGTTCCCACACACTGCCCCGTCAAACCCAGAGACAACACATTGGTGGAGCATATTCAACTCTTCCAGCAACAGGCTTGTGACAGTCTTCCACAGACCAAGCAACACAACTTCTCCAAAAAATCACGCAGGTCACCAAGATTCAGATTCAGAAAATGCTTTCCCCTCTTCCCTGGGCACTCAATGTTGTAACACTGCTTCGATGGGGCATATAAAAATTTGCTTTTCTTAAAGGATAGATTCTCCATACATGGCTTCTAATTTGGAAAGTTAGGTAACCAGTCCAACCTCCTAGTCAAGGATCTCCAATTCTGGAGCCAAATGACTCTCTGAGACCTTGATGGTCTCATTTTGTAATTAAACATAGACCCTTTCAACTTGCAGGTGCAGGTATAATGGTACTCACGACCTTCCCATTTTACGCTTGCGAAAACTTTGAGTCTGGGCGCTAGCTCCTTTTCTGATAATCCCCTTCCCTGATATGACGTTGGGTGATGACCTTACGTAACGATTGTGGGCGTGGCCAAGGGTGGCTTGAAACCGAATGACAAAACCAAAACTTATTCCATCTTGTAAAGTGTGTTATGAAAGCATAAAAATGAAGCACTTAACACATGTATAGCAAGTAAAAGCAAGCTGAAATAATGATTTATTTTGTCACCATGATTAAACCATTAACATGAGGAAGCTTGCTATGAAAATAATACTAAAGCACAAGGGCAAGGACAACTTGCCAAAGAGAAGAAAAGATCCAAGCTTATACCACTTATCTTATGTTTGTTTAAAGCATTAAGAGAAAAGCATTAAGTGTAAAAGAGCTTGAATATTTAGATGTGTACCTACACCATTAACTTATCCAACAATTTATTAACTTAAGTGTGTTGGAAAATGGCCTTAAGAATGTTATAGCATGAAAAGGAAACTAGTTACTCAACCATTAAAGCATTTACCATTTAGTGTATATTGGATTAGAGGATGTAATCAAGATAAATCTTAAGAAATCTTATAACATGCAACTAGAATTAAACAAGTTGATTATGCCCCAAGGGCTTAAGCCTAGGATTAATGTGTGATGTGAAGAGGTCTAGATCTAGAATATTTTAAACCCTTAAAGAATTAGAAAAGATCAACAACACATTACTTATCCTAGCCTTACGATTTTGGGGGTTTCTCTCCCAAGGTGTAGGCAATTATTAATATTAGACAAACTTGAAAGAGAAAGTGAAAAAGAAGCCAAGAAACTAAATGGCACAAGGTGGAGGCAAGCCTACCTTATTGTGCCAATGAGGTTGTGAGGAAAGCAAGCAAGCAAAACAATTATCAACACAAATGCTCACTAAACCCCACGTCCTAGCCTAAGGAGGTGATTTAGAAATGAAAAACTTGAAATTTTCACTTAAACTAAGCTACCCTAAGCTCACACTTGGGAGGTAGGCCATACCAATTCTCCTCCCAAGCTATGAGCAAGCAAGAATGACTAGAAGTGAGTAGATCTATGCACACGAAACCGTAAAACTTGAAGTAAAAGGTTGAGAAATAGCTACCAACTTGTAGGAGGGCCTTGCAACGTTGTGTGGATGATTTTGGGTAGCAAAAAACCTCCCAAAATGATAAGAACCTACAAAAACCAACAAGCTATGCTTGCTGGAAAAGCTACACACAACCAACAATGTGAAGAAAAAATTATGTTTTTAGGGAAGACATTTTTCTCCTTAAAAACCTATGATAAAAATAGATTAAAGTGACCAATATAAGACATTCTTCTAGCTGAAATATCCTATGGAATGAACAACAATAAGAGAAAGAGTAAGAATGAGAAAGAAGGAGTTTATATGTGCTTTAAGGGAAGACTCTTCCTTGAGGCATTCCCAATAAAACCCTTGAAGCCAAACCTGCAAAACTTGAAAAGGTGATATGCATACAAGAAGATAATATGGTTGAATATGCTAATAAGTGTTAGAAAAATAGGACCGCGGAGCAATAAAATAAAACAAATGCAGAAACAAAACACAGAAGACACACAATACAAGAGAGACACAGATTTACGTGGTTCACCCAGTGTGGGCTACGTCCACCAGAGAAATTGCCAGGTCCTTCCTTTATTATTATCCAGCAAAATGAAG